>JAGXEW010001250.1:0-25021 GCA_030684275.1 Acipenser oxyrinchus oxyrinchus | reverse complement strand
AGGGCTCTATCGAACATGTTTAATATCCACACTAAACTATGTAAGAGTCTGATTTCTCAGTGTTGATTTCATCATCAGTTCTCCTGTGCTTTCGCTACTTGACTTTACATTTAATTCTTAGTTGTAACAGATATTTGGAACACAAGCAATATTAACATTAGAGAAAAAACATTGGAAAATCAGACCTGTCATTTTCAAGTGCTCTTTTCTAAACAGCTAGTAATGAAAAGCCACACCCCTTAGTTTTCTTAGTCTAGACTTAAGTAAGCAGAGAAATGGTGGAAAATTTCATTTCGTAAACTAATTTCTATGGGGTCTATTTTAATGATCTACTGTACCCTTATAAAATGTTCCATGGGAAAAGCATAGCAACGCGTGGTAAAGCCTAGTTAAGCATGGTAAAGCCCAGAGAGGTATAGTACAGGAGGCTGTGTGGTCCAGTGGTTAAAGAAAAGGGCTTGTAGCCAGGAGGTCCCGGTTCAAATCCCACCTCAGCCACTGACTCATTGTGTGACCCTGAGCAAGTCACTTCACCTCCTTGTGCTCCGTCTTTCGGGTGAGATCGTAATTGTAAGTGACTCTGCAGCTGATGCATAGTTCACACACCCTAGTCTCTGTAAGTCGCCTTGGATAAAGCGCCTGCTAAAAAAAAAAAAAAGAGTAAAGCATATTAAAAAGCATAGTAAACTACGGTAAATAATATAAATAGTATAACCACGGAATAGCATTGGGAAAACTGCAACATGACTGTGGTAAGCTTCTATAAGGGTATAAAGTGGTGTATCTTAATACCACCACCCTAAAATTTATAAACAGGATTTTTTGCTTCCCTCATATCACCTTTTTATTGTAGTAAAACCCCAGCTGAATTAATTTAAAGTTCATTTGTATCTGGGATACGCTGTAGAAAATCACTGGCCTTGCTTGGACAGGTACTTGTGGAGCAGCGAGTATTGAACAGTGCTGGGCTGGGGCCGAGGTTGCAGGGTCATAGTTTAGAAATGTAATAAATTCAGTGACAAGCGTTTCCACCAGAAGTCTCTGTCAGTGTCTCTGTCTCTAAATGTAGCACTACTGGGGGTTGAACAGTTGTGGAGGAGCTCACAGTCTGTGTGGTTTTCTCATTAGGGGAGGCCCTTGGCAAGCCGGGGCCCCTGCCCGTCCCGTACCAGAAGTTCGAGGCCCATCCGCATGAGCTCTTTGTGGAGGGGCTGCCGGAAAGCATCCCGTTCAGGAGCCCCTCCTGGTACGGCATTCCCCGCCTCGAGAAGATCCTGCAGCTCAGCGGCACACTCCAGTTTATCATCCGCAGGTAGGAGTGATCTTTAAAACTGGTGACCTGGAAGTGACGTGCGTCGCTCTCAAGGGCTCTCTGCTGGGCTGATGTTTATCTCTCACTGATCTTTACTAACTGGTGACTGTACCTGGAAGTGACGTGCATCGCTCTCAAGGGCTCTCTGCTGGGCTGATGTTTATCTCTCACTGATCTTTACTAACTGGTGACTGTACCTGGAGGTGACGTGCGTAGCTCTCAAGGGCTCTCTGCTGGGCTGATGTTTATCTCTCACTGATCTTTACTAACTGGTGATGTGCATCGCTCAGTTGCAGGCAGGATGGAGAGCTGTGTAGATGTGTCTTGGATGTATGTGGTAGTGAGAAGTACCCGGCTCTGTGACATGTATTAGAGAATGGAATTATATTAACTTATAGTAAATGTGCTCTGTGCTCGTACCCGCAGTAGTGTCAGGACTCTCTATACTGCCTCCTGACCTTGATTCACATCAAACCAGCCCAGCGTTACAAGATCCTCCCCATCCCTTCAGAACCTCATACTGCACTACTGAGTACTATTTCAAATGTTGTATTCAATTCCATTTGTTCTCTTTGTTAAGGTACATCATCCTGAATTCAGGAACAGCTATCCCGCTCTAGTTGCCAGGTTTTCATTCAGCAGAGATGTATGTGACACAGACTAGATCAGCAAAGTTTGTATTCTTGTAAAAGCCAGTGCCATTTAGTCTGTTGTGTAGAGGTACTACGTTCTGACAGCAATACAAAAAGAGTTTAAATCAGATTCACTAAATGTGACGAGTTCTTACCCCAAATAGACACTTTGCTAATCTAGCCTGGGTTACATTTGTCTACAGCTCAGGAACCGAAACTCCAATCAAAGCACCTTAACATAGAGTATATCAAGAACTGACTTAAACACAAGATGTGGGTCACTACAGTAGGAGGCTGTGTGGTCCAGTGGTTAAAGAAAAGGGCTTGTAACCAGGAGGTCCCCAGTTCAAATCCAAGCTCAGCCACTGACTCATTGTGCGACCCTGAGCAAGTCACTTAACCTCCTTGTGCTCCATCTTTCGGGTGAGACGTAGTTGTAAGTGACTCTGCAACTGATTCATAGTTCACACACCCTAGTCTTGTATCATGTAAAGCGCTTTCTGATGGTGGTCCACTATGAAAGGTGCTATATAGAAAATAGATTATTATTACAGTAAAAACCACTCAGAGTGATTGTAGACATCATATAATAGCACAGTAAAAAGTGAAAAAGTCAAATGTACATGCTGATGTTTTAATTAGTAGAGCAAAGGATAGCAGTCCGTTAATGTGTTTACCTGCTCGAGCGCCTCTTTCTACGGTGGTGTTGTGTTTAATGATGTTAATAAAGGGCTGAAAAAATCAACCAGGCTTGTGGACTGTAATACAGAGGTAATAATACAGAGGGCGGTGGTGTTGAATGATCTGCCTCTGTTCACATTATTAGAGACGTGGCAAGAGGATGAGGCTAGTGAAATGAACACTGCTTTCAAACAGCGATCCGTGCAACAGTCCTGTCGAAGTGGGGCGAAAGAAACTCTGGGGCTTGCTATGCCAAGGAGTGGAAGAGCTTCAAACAGCAGATTACTGTAGTCATTCCTTTTTCAGTTGACAAGCATTGGAATACTAAAATATCATTGTTCTAGCTCTGTCCAACTCTCACCCACTTCCTTTGATTTTAGGCCTGAACTGTTGTCCCAGGAGCAAACTGATACAGCCCAACTAAGACCCAACACAGAAGGTAAGAGGGAATGCTTTTATTCTAAAGTTAATAATGTTGAACAGCAGTTCCTAAGAACAGTCTTTGTTTTTGAGAATTGTAATGAGTTCAGTACTTCCTGTTTGAACAGCTCAGCTTCACTTGCCGTCCTCTCTCCCAAAGTGCATGACATCTCGTATATAATAAGAGATCCCCTACACACCACGGATTTACTTACAGTATGAAAGTTCTGAGGTGTAAAAGCAAAGATATTTCAATTGTAAAACCTCCTTGTGTTTGTTTAGAAAATAATACATTTTCATGAAACAAATTAGTTATTACAAAAGGGATCAAAATTAGTACAGTCAAAATAATAAGAGAGCAGTCAACTAAAAGACTAACCAGTGAAGATGTGTCCTATAAAACCCTAATCAGGTGTGACCCTGATAGAGGCAGTAGCCAAAACGCTTGTCCACTTGACTTTCTTACAGTATTTGTGTATGAGGTTAATATGGTCTGCTTCCTTTTCTAGTGAAGGAAGACTGGAACATCAGAATCTCAAAGCTGAGGAAACAAGTAGAAGAGGTTTTCAATTCCAAATTCGGTAAGCCTGAAAACGGGTACAGTCCATTCTCGATAAAACAAACCCTGATTCTGTACTGTAGTGCTGTTTTAGGATCACAGGTCCTGTGATGCATTTCGAGTTGCCATAGTGCTCTCGCATCAATGCCATTTCCATGAAGCAGCGCAAAACCATCCACTATCCTTGCAGACAAAAGTGGAGGTGTTGAAAGTGGTGGATAATGCACCCTGTACAAGAAAAGGAAAGGTGTTGCTGCAGATTTCATCATACCCACGAACACTGTCAACCATTCTAAAAACAGCATACAGTAATACAGGCTGATGAACAGCAAGCTGTGGGTGCAAGTCGTCAGCATTTCTGATTTGCTCAATACCCTGATGTTGAGGATGCCTTGCTTTAGTGGTTTAAAATGCCAGTGATCAGAATGGGACATGCAGGTTTGAAGTACAGTTCATTTGCAATGTACACTTTTCAAAAGTTTACTTACTTTCAGTAAAATGGACAGTACTTTTAAATGTATACTTTTCATTGTACTGTAATTGAAATTTGATTTCAGTGTTACTGTAACTTCAATAAAAACTGACAGTATACATGTGGCTTAGACTCCTGATAACACAAATTACTAATAATACTTTTTTTTTTTTTTGCTGGTCCCTTGAAATTCATATTAACAATAATCAACTGTTTATTTACACAAGGGGTTGTCAGCACTAACTGACTGAGTAGACCAGTGGTAGATGTGATGTGTAGATATGTAGTTGAAGTGTACAGCTATGGCCAAAGGTTTTGCATCACCCTATAGAACTACCTAATTTTGCTTCTTAAAGTCGAATGAAGCCTGCTGAATAATGTTAACATATTGAATTACATAGCGCTTTGTAGTTTTCCACATACTTAACGAAAAACTGCCAAAATGAAAAAATGTGACATTTCAAATCTAACATGAAACAGTGTACTACTATTATGGCTTCCGTAGACTTTTGTGACATCATTTAGTAGTTTATTTGATTGGATGATGTTAAATAAAATATCGAAATTATGTTCATATAGTATTTTATTTTATTTTTATTTTTAATTATATCTCAGTCCTAAAATTCAAGGTGATGCAAAACTTCTGTTCTTGCAGCTTTTGTTCTTACAGTTACAGCACAGTTGTCTCCTGCAGTCGCTTCACTAGCACAGAGCAGGCCCTCTGATACGATTGGAGCCGCTGAACACGCCGCTCCTCTTTCCTTTCAGCTGAAGCTCTGGGGCTGCTGGAGCCAGTCAAGGTGCCCTACCCTGTGTTCGAGTCCAACCCTGACTCCCTGTTCGTGCAGGGCCTGCCCGGGGATCCCCTTCCGCAGCCCCACCTGGTTCGGGATCCCCGTCTTGAGAGGATCGTCCGGGGCAGCCACGGTCAAGTTCGTGGTCAAGAGGTGAACCCAGGCTCTGTGTAAAGTCATTGCAGCTACACAATGAATGCAAGAATCTGCTTTGCACTGCCATTAGCTGCTGGGGTGCAGTGATACACGATAGGCAGGTCACAGTACCATGGGTATCGTGATTAGGGCTCGGTTTTTCACGGTAAAAAATGGCTTATTTCATGGCATTTCACGGTCTAAAAATAGGTATTTCAAGATATTTAATGATTAAAAGTAATATGTATTGAAGCAGAAAAAAATAGCGTTGTCATATTCAAAATGTATCATTTTAAGCTTTTCTGAATAACAGTAAATGCTAAATTGTAGAATATTTATGTACATTTTACACTATTCTTTCAGAAATGGAAATTTTCACAGGGAACTGCATATTTCACAGCAATGGATACATTTCAGGGAAGTCCAGGATAACCGTGAAAAGAATCAAGCCTTAGTCATGATGCATGTGAGGGTCCTGATGGGCTACTTGTGTGATGCATAGAAAGATCAGATGGTCTGGATTATTTTGTTAAAGGACAGAAATTCAATGGATAGAGAGAGTGTGTATTCATACCAACAATAAAACCCACGATCCTTCATTCAAGAACTGCAATGACCTATGTTGTGCTTTTGGTCTTGTATCGTCATGATGCCTCTATAACTATGTGATATATCATGTAAAGAAAGTGTCACGATTCAGATATTGAGGAAGTAATTTTAAGCAATGGAAAAACATTGCAAAACTTTTCAATGAAAAATATATTGTGTCTTTTTCAGCTATTTTCAATATTTCATGCATTCTTTATCAGGACCTTTCCATTGCACTGGGTGCTCAGTCCATTTCAAAATGCAAACTAGGCTAATCAGCCAGTCAGCTGTTCCAACCCTGTTAATTCCATACACAGCTAGCATCTCATTTATATTGTGCTCATCACGGCACATACAGTATATAGACATACAGTATATAGACATACTTTTACTGCTTAGTAAAGAGTTTTTTTGTTTGTTTTTTTGCTTCAGGCCTGATCTGGTGATTCCATTTTGCCTCCCGGTTTAGCAGAAAAATCAATACAGAAGGTAAGAAATCTGATACTTCTGCTGTCTGCAGTGATTGTAATATTTAGTGGGGCACAGCAACACTTGCTAAAATCAGACACAGCACTGGCAAGCGTGCACAGCATAAATATAACTGCGACCACTGGGAGTCTGCAGACCCACTCCAGTATCATTCAGTCAGCACAACCACGATTTCAAACTGCACGCATGCATATCAGTTTAATAAGCAAATAATGAACGAAAGAGTTACACACATATACCTTAAACATTTATCATTGGACACAACAATGTAGCACCTAGTTATAAACAGAAATCAGTTACCTAATGTTCTGCGAGATAGCTCAGGTAAAACGATCGTCAGGTAGCTTTCCTCACTCAGCTCTCGAGTTACTGTCTTGTATATCTTGCCTAACTGTGTGTGTGTGAAGCTGAACTTTGTCAACTCTGCTTACACTCTGTTTTCCTGACAATATTTAAACACTATCAATTGCATGGTGTGAGTTAAAATGTTGTTCCAGACATAGAACATACATCTCTTCCACACAAGGTCAAATGTACCCACTTTATTACTTTACCTTGTTCCTGTGTGTCCTGAGCTGGAAAGCATCCTCCCACCTTACAGCTGAGCTCGAGCACAGTGTTCTCAAGTGTGCTCACGATGTGTGTTTAACCTTCGTTGACCCCTCCATGTCTCTATAAGGGGTGGTTAGTGTGGTGTAACTGCATCTCTTCCACTGGTTACCTTACAGCTGAGCTCGAGCACAGTGTTCTCAAGTGTGCTCACGATGTGTGTTTAACCTTCGTTGACCCTCCATGTCTCTATAAGGGGTGGTTAGTGTGGTGTAACTGCATCTCTTCCACTGGTTACCTTACAGCTGAGCTCGAGCACAGTGTTCTCAAGTATGCTCATAATGTGTGTTTAACCTTGTTGACCCTCCATGTCTCTATAAGGGGTGGTTAGTGTGGTGTAACTGCATCTCTTCCACTGGTTACCTTACAGCTGAGCTCGAGCACAGTGTTCTCAAGTATGCTCATAATGTGTGTTTAACCTTCGTTGACCCCTCCATGTCTCTATAAGGGGGCGGTTAGTGTGGTGTAACTGCATCTCTTCCACTGGTTACCTTACAGCTGAGCTTGAGCACAGTGTTCTCAAGTATGCTCACAATGTTTGTTTAACCTTCATTGACCCCTCCATGTCTCTATAAGGGGGTGGCTTGTGTGGTGTAACTGCATCTCCTCCACTGGTTCACTGGCAGGTGCTAATAATAAAGAAGGTGCTGCTCCAACCCTCGCCCAGATGAATGGCTCAAACACCCCCTTCAAACCTAGAGGAAGGGAGTTCTCTTTCGGTGAGTCACCCTAAAACTAACCCCTATGCCAGACCCGTATCCTGCATGGAAGGTGGGTCGTCTGCCATCTATTCGTGCTTTACTCTGTTTCCTCAGCAGTCTTCTTCAATTAACTAAGTTCCTCGTATTCTTTTGCAGAGGCATGGAACGCCAAAATAACTGACCTGAAGCAGAAAGTGGAGACACTGTTCAGTGAGAAGTGTGGTAGGTGTAGTTCAGCTGTGCTGGCTGACTTCAAATCACAGGCTGCAGTCTGATTAGGTGATATGTCAAACAGAGAGCCTGTGTCTTCTATAAGTGGAACATTGTGATACCACATTCGTCCATAGTTGACTACCTACCTTCAAACCAGCCCCCTGCTACTACCTGCCCTCCAACCAGCCCCCTGCAACTACCTGCCCTCCAACCAGCCCCCTGCTACTACCTGCCCTCCAACCAGCCCCCTGCTACTACCTGCCCTCCAACCAGCCCCATGCTACTACCTGCCCTCCAACCAGCCCCCTGCTACTACCTGCCCTCCAACCAGCCCCTGCTACTCCTGCCCTCCAACCAGCCCCCTGCTACTACCTGCCCTCCAACCAGCCCCCTGCTACTACCTGCCCTCCAACCAGCCCCCTGCTACTCCTGCCCTCCAACCAGCCCCATGCTACTACCTGCCCTCCAACCAGCCCCCTGCTACTACCTGCCCTCCAACCAGCCCCCTGCTACTCCTGCCCTCCAACCAGCCCCTGCTACTACCTGCCCTCCAACCAGCCCCTACTACTACCTGCCCTCCAACCAGCCCCCTGCTACTACCTGCCCTCCAACCAGCCCCCTACTACTACCTGCCCTCCAACCAGCCCCCTGCTACTACCTGCCCTCAAACCAGCCCCCTGTTACTACCTGCCCTCCAACCAGGGTTCATTATACAGTGTGATTACCTGAGCAGTGCAGGTTGGAGAGGTCAGTCTGGCTGTGTGGGTTCATTATACAGTGTGATTACCTGAGCAGTGCAGGTTGGAGGGGTCAGTCTGGCTGTGTGGGTTCATTATAGTGTGATAACCTGAGTTCATTCTGCCGTGTGTTTCAGCGGAGGCCCTGGGCCTGGCTGAGCCGGTTAAAGTCCCGTACGTCCTGTTTGAGTCGTTCCCCGGGGATTTCTACGTGCTGGGCCTCCCGATGGAGTGCCCTTCAGACGGCCGTCCACCTTCGGCATCCCCCGGCTCGAGAAGATCCTGCGCAACAAGGCCAAGATCACCTTTGTCATCAGCAAGTAAGAAAGCAGTCAGCACTGACGTTACCATGACGTGCGAGTCTATGAGGCTGTCTCTCACCACAACAGGCAAACATCACTTCATACAATGAATTCAAGTATATATACTGTACATATCACAAGGCCTGTCTTCCACAACAGTAAAATATTTTTTTTTCCTCACAGCTCTGGCCAAAAGTTTTGCATCACCTACAATTGTAGGATTGAGACATAGTACATTTTTTTTACTCTATATGAACATAATTAAGATCTTTTATTTAACATCATGTAATCAAAGAAACCACAAAATGATGTCGCAAAAGTCTACCGGAAGCCATAGTAGTAGTACACTATTTCATGTTAGATTTCCTACAAAGTGGTATGTAATTCAGTATGTAACATTATTCAGCAGGCTTCATCCGACTTTATGAAGCAAAATTTGTTAATTCTATAGGGTGATGAAAAACTTTTGGTCATAGCTGTACATTAAGTTGGTATCCAAAATGTCGTTGGGACCTCCAGGAGTCCTCGTGTCCCAGTTTTGGGACAGCAGATGCTGGAGCAGCCAGGCCTCTCCTCCACTCACCAAGCTCTTTACTTTTGTTTCACAGGCCTGACATGTTTGAAGCAGCCGTGAAGGAAGCAGCTGCAAACCGTCCCATAAGTGAGTGAAAAACAGAACGATCACACGCTCTCTCCAGCAGGGCGTTGATAGGGCTGTATTTATTCTTTCACAGTAAAAAAATGTTACGCTCTAAAAATAGGTATTTCAAGATATTTCATGATTAAGCATAATATTTATTGTAGCAGAAAAACAAAAATAGCATTGTCAGATTCAAAATTGATTATTATACAACAGATGTTCCTAAATATTTAAATGCTGACCTGAAAAAAGGTAAATGCTAAATTGTAGAAAATGTGGGGTTTTTTTTTGTCCACCTTTTAAAGATATTCTATTTTCACCTGTGAATTATCAAACAAAATAAAGACACAATTAAATGTTAAAATAACAACACACATGTGAAATGTCCCCTTCTTGTACTGGACAGAGTGATCTTTAGCAGATGTATTTCCAATCTGTGATGCAGATGTTGTCTTTTTGGTTGATGACATTTTAAAGAAATCATGCAGCTTTATTCAGTGTGTTAAATTATTTACAGGAGGCTAAACTAAACTAAACCAGCTGAGAGGTTCCTAAATACAGTGTAACAGGTAGTGCGTCAATAAGGCAAACGTTTGCTGTATTTATTTTTAAGTGATAAAAAATGTGTATATTTAGACTATTCTTTCAGAAATGGGAATTTTCATGAGGAACTATATATTTCACAGAAATTGTGAAATCTCTGATAATCCTGGAAAAAATACAGCCTTATTGTTAGTAACTGTTTTAACACAAACTTTTTATATTAGAATATTGATGACACAGACCACATGCTTTGAGGTAGTGTCTTCACATTTGGCATGCAGCTTTATACAACAAGTCTTGAGATATCTAACAGTGACGTTTTTTCCCTTGCATCATCTTCAAATCCATATTTGTTCCAAATTATACCAGGTTGCTAAGCAGTATTCTTTACATTAAACTTTTAAACATGCTTTATTTTCAATACATTGTTATTTATACATAATATATTACCACTTTGTTTTAACCTCTGGGCAGATCAAGGCATGGTTTTGATGTAGTATAAGTTTTTAATTGTATTATTATGTGATGTTGTACATTTATTAAGTATCTAGAAATGCAACCACAATTTATAATATCTCTTTCCTTTTTAATTAACAGCAAGGACAAGCTTTGGATCCCCAGCTTTAACAGCAACAGAAAAACCCACAACGGTTCAAAATCCAGCAACATCAGGTATGCTATCATTGCACATCTAAAGTGATTTATTACAGCTGGTGAAAAAGTGCTGTTGTAGCCCTCTAGTACCAAAATATATTTTCTTTGAACACTGTATTTATGTAATTTGATGCATTAGACTTAACGTTTGCAGTTAACTGAGTAAGTTATCAAAACAATATAGTTAAAGAGAAAATAACAGGTAGACACCAGTTAAAAATGCTTTAAAAATTACAAAGTATCCTGTCTTCCACTGAGGGCAATGGCACTTAATGGGTTAACATCAAGCCTCCTTTGGGGAAACCTGGGGAATTGCTATAAAATAGGGGTGTGACGATGCAGTACGCATCATGATATTCAGGTCTCAATAATGTATGTGTCACAATACATGTGCTACTTGTACGATGCATAATAAGATCAAATGAGTCAGTTAATGATGGATCATTTTGTTAAAAGACAAAAATGGGATACAGAAAAGACAACACACGTATTCCTCATTCCAGAACCATTTGGTAAACTACAATGCACTATGTTGTGCTTTTTCACGATACACACGATCAGTACCTCTATTACAATACGATGTATTGTGTGAAGAAAGCATCGCGATTGATCGATACACAATGAATTGTTGCACCCCTACGATGAAACACTCAATAGTTTAGTAATTGTAATAGAAACTACATGTGCAAAGTTAATGTCTAATATATGCAATAAACAGCATACGCTCATCCTCCTAATGGGACCATTGAGAGGTTTTCACACGTTCTCATCGGAGGTGGAGACCGGGAGACCACACCAAAACCAGGGAACCAAAACTCATTTAACCCTAAGAAATACTTCTCGTTGTTTGCTGTGGGGTTTAATTCGATGCTGTTTTTGCAGTTGGCGTGTTCGAAGCATGTCCTCCAGTGTTTGGAAGTTTGATTTGAAACACGCCGACAGGAAAGTAAATGTTTGTTGTGGAAACTGTTGTTAACCGGGCACAGTGTCTGCATTCCTGAGATTTCAGTTTGTTTTCTGTTCCAGGTCAAAGAGGCCCCAGTACAGCGCTGGCCATGGAGGACCTGAATATCATTCAAGTGACTGTCCCAGGTACAGAGCTGCCGCTCGCCCCAGTCCCATTGTAGTGCGCAGTGCTGCAGCTGTAGTGTGCAGTGAAGCAGAAACAGCAATCACACAGAACACACATTTATAGGATATTTAACTGCTATGTACTTTAACATAGGAAAATGTAGATTCTATAAAGTATCTGTTTAACTTCTGCTACAGCATACAGGACAATGCAAGGTGTGTGTTTCTAGCTTTCATAAGGGTTTCATTATTACAATGGAGTGTACAGTATAGATAGTAGACATGGCAGATTGAAATGGAATGTATAAATGGAATGTATACTATAATGTATACTATATTCAATGCATTACCTTGCACTATACAGTATGTCGAGTTCCACAGCAGAGCAGGTCAACCATCTTCTCTGTGATGATGCTTAGTTCTCCAGGTTAGTCAGTATGGTAGTTGCTCAGTCCCTTCTCTGTGATGATGTTTAGTTCTCCAGGTTAGTCAGTATGGTAGTTGCTCAGTCCCTTCTCTGTGATGATGTTTAGTTCTCCAGGTTAGTCAGTGTGGTTGTTGCTCAGTCCCTTCAGTAGTGACTCAGAGGGTTTGGTGTTTTCAGATACGGAGAGCGAGAGATTGTCGAAGGTGGAGCGAGCTCGGCAGCTGAGGGAGCAGGTGAACGACCTGTTCAGCAGGAAATTCGGTAAGGAGGACGATCTCATTTGGTTTTGTTATCATTTGTATTTGATTATGCAACCACAGCGAGGACAACAATACAAAATAGTTTTTAAGATTGTTCTTTGAAATTCAGTACGACATAAATAAAATACAATATTAAAAAACCAACAAGAAAAAAAGATGTAGTCGGTAGCAGTTAACTCAGCCAGCACATCAGAACACAATTGTCAGCAGGGAAGCTCGCATAGGTCTTGGTCTCTTACTCTAACCTTTAGTCTGACATTGATGAAGCAAAAACCCTTTATTAAATAATGAACTAAAGCAACTTGAAATGGTCTTCAGTAATTTTTCAGAGAATCTATTCAGAATTTATACAGAATTGTCTGTAGGCATACTTCCTGTTTAGCACAATTGAGAGTGCAATCAGGTGATTAGAAAATGAAATATCATTGGCTGAACACTCACAGCACGTACAAAAATTGCCAACTGAATTTTGACAACTCAAGTTGTCACTGGGCTCCTGACAGGGGTGCAGTGAAGAGCTGTGCTCCTGTCAGGGGGTGCTGTGTAGAGCTGTGCTCCTGACAGGGTGCTGTGTAGAGCTGTGCTCCTGACAGGGGTGCTGTGTAGAGCTGTGCTCCTGACAGGGTGCTGTGTAGAGCTGTGCTCCTGACAGGGTGCTGTGTGAGCTGTGCTCCTGACAGGGTGCTGTGTAGAGCTGTGCTCCTGACAGGGGTGCTGTGTAGAGCTGTGCTCCTGACAGGGGTGCTGTGTAGAGCTGTGCTCCTGACAGGGTGCTGTGTAGAGCTGTGCTCCTGACAGGGTGCTGTGTAGAGCTGTGCTCCTGACAGGGGTGCTGTGTAGAGCTGTGCTCCTGACAGGGTGCTGTGTGGAACTGTGCTCCTGACAGGGGGTGCTGTGTAGAGCTGTGCTCCTGACAGGGGTGCTGTGTAGAGCTGTGCTCCTGACAGGGGTGCTGTGTGGAGCTGTGCTCCTGACAGGGGGTGCTGTGTAGAGCTGTGCTCCTGACAGGGGGTGCTGTGTAGAGCTGTGCTCCTGACAGGGGTGCTGTGTAGAGCTGTGCTCCTGACAGGGGTGCTGTGTAGAGCTGTGCTCCTGACAGGGGTGCTGTGTAGAGCTGTGCTCCTGACAGGGGTGCTGTGTAGAGCTGTGCTCCTGACAGGGGTGCTGTGTAGAGCTGTGCTCCTGACAGGGGTGCTGTGTAGAGCTGTGCTCCTGACAGGGGGTGCTGTGTAGAGCTGTGCTCCTGACAGGGGGTGCTGTGTAGAGCTGTGCTCCTGACAGGGGGTGCTGTGTAGAGCTGTGCTCCTGACAGGGGTGCTGTGTAGAGCTGTGCTCCTGACAGGGGGTGCTGTGTAGAGCTGTGCTCCTGACAGGGGGTGCTGTGTAGAGCTGTGCTCCTGACAGGGGTGCTGTGTAGAGCTGTGCTCCTGACAGGGGGTGCTGTGTAGAGCTGTGCTCCTGACAGGGGTGCTGTGTAGAGCTGTGCTCCTGACAGGGGTGCTGTGTAGAGCTGTGCTCCTGACAGGGGGTGCTGTGTAGAGCTGTGCTCCTGACAGGGGGTGCTGTGTAGAGCTGTGCTCCTGACAGGGGGTGCTGTGTAGAGCTGTGCTCCTGACAGGGGGTGCTGTGTAGAGCTGTGCTCCTGACAGGGGGTGCTGTGTAGAGCTGTGCTCCTGACAGGGGGTGCTGTGTAGAGCTGTGCTCCTGACAGGGGGTGCTGTGTAGAGCTGTGCTCCTGACAGGGGGTGCTGTGTAGAGCTGTGCTCCTGACAGGGGGTGCTGTGTAGAGCTGTGCTCCTGACAGGGGTGCTGTGTAGAGCTGTGCTCCTGACAGGGGTGCTGTGTAGAGCTGTGCTCCTGACAGGGTGCTGTGTAGAGCTGTGCTCCTGACAGGGTGCTGTGTAGAGCTGTGCTCCTGACAGGGGTGCTGTGTAGAGCTGTGCTCCTGACAGGGGTGCTGTGTAGAGCTGTGCTCCTGACAGGGGTGCTGTGTAGAGCTGTGCTCCTGACAGGGGTGCTGTGTAGAGCTGTGCTCCTGACAGGGGTGCTGTGTAGAGCTGTGCTCCTGACAGGGGTGCTGTGTAGAGCTGTGCTCCTGACAGGGGGTGCTGTGTAGAGCTGTGCTCCTGACAGGGGGGTGCTGTGTAGAGCTGTGCTCCTGACAGGGTGCTGTGTAGAGCTGTGCTCCTGACAGGGGGGTGCTGTGTAGAGCTGTGCTCCTGACAGGGGGGTGCTGTGTGGAGCTGTGCTCCTGACAGGGGTGCTGTGTGGAGCTGTGCTCCTGACAGGGTGCTGTGTGGAGCTGTGCTCCTGACAGGGGGGTGCTGTGTAGAGCTGTGCTCCTGACAGGGTGCTGTGTGGAACTGTGCTCCTGTCAGGGGGGGTGCTGTGTAGAGCTGTGCTCCTGACAGGGTGCTGTGTTCCTTGGCAGGTGAAGCGATCGGGGTGGATTTCCCAGTCAAGGTGCCCTACAGGAAGATCACCACTAACCCGGGCTGTGTGGTGGTGGATGGCATGCCCCCCGGAGTGGCCTTCAAGGCCCCCAGCTACCTGGACATCTCCTCCATGAGGATGATCCTGGAGTCGGCCGACTTCATCAAGTTCACCGTCATAAGGTAGCACCAGAAAAACTCCTGTTTACTCCAAACTACTGGCTAAGATCATCCAGGTTTACTGTGTAACCTGTGTTTCTGAAAATAAGCTAAATTTGTGATAAGCAGCAATGTGCCCACATCTGATAAAGAACCATTGTAACATGATATTAAACAAGTAAGAAATGACATCTGAAAATGCAAATGCTTATCAAGTACTATCTCTTTAAATAGCAGTACTTCAAATGTTACAGTTTATATTTGGTCATTACTCTGATGAAAGCATTTGTCTGCTTGGACTATAGGTTTTCAGATTTTAAAAAGTTGATGCTGTTAATAACTATACACACTTTCAATAACCCCATCCCTTTTTTTCATTGCAAACAAAGAAAAATATTATTATATGTTACAAATGCAGATTAGTGAGAATGTCCAATGTAGACAAGAATGTATTTACCAGGGTCTTCAATTGAACTCTTATCATGAGCACCACACATGTTAAAGGTGATTGATACAGTTTCATTTGATCTCTTATCATGGGCACTAAGCAGGTGATACAGTGATACAGAAATGGCCAGGCTGTCCGTCTCAGTGTGCCACTGTGTAATGTAATCATTGTGTTTCCCATAGGCCTTTCCCTGGACTTGTCGTCAGCAGTCGTAAGTACTAACTTGTTCTTTTATCACAGACTAGCAGAGATTCTAGGCAAGGTCAGCATTCATTGAGTTTATTGTGCTTTGGTGAGACACGGCTTTTAAAGCTGCAGTGTCCTACAGTCTTATTGAAAAGTAAAGATTAGGAGTGAATGTTTACTGCATTCTTTCATAGTTTTGCCGCCTTTGCACTCTGCTTCATCACCAACCAGACACTGTTGGCTTCCCGGTTTGTTTACATTGCCTAGGGTAGTTTTATCTTCAGGCACCAGTTTAGATGGATTGATGTTCATTTAAACTGGGTTTATATTCAAAGGATTGAGAAAATATAAGCAAACCACTGTTCCACAAGTCTGTTATTAATAAGAACTACTGTATTCATTAATAACTTCTTTATGAATTTGTGGAATTGGACATTTACCATTGGCTATTACCATTACCCAGTACTGAAATGCGACCGAGTTTATAATTTAATATCTGATAGTAAATTAATATAACATTTCATCTTTTTTCTTCATAGAAGTTCTGGATCCTAGTGAGGCAATGCAAGGTAAAGCTGCAGATCACAGATATTAAAATAGCAGCTTTCTTCATGAGAGCCCTGGAGATGCTATTTCTTAATGATGCGCTTGTCTCGTGTGTTTGCAGGAATGACTGAACAGAGCAAAGCAGACATGCCTTCAGCACAAGGTGAGTCCACTTGGATTGTCCTTCTCCATTCCATTTCCAGTTACACAGATTTGGCTACTGGGGTAGTACGTTAAAATATTGCGTCAGGGTTCCCCAAGTGGCTCACCTGGTAAAAGCACGGCCGCGTGGTGTGCAGGGTGAGTCATACAGTCAGGGGAGTGCAGGTTCATGTCCTGGCTGTGTGGTGTGCAGGGTGAGTCCTACAGTCAGGGGAGTGCAGGTTCATGTCCTGGCTATGTGGTGTGCAGGGTGAGTCATACAGTCAGGGGAGCGCAGGTTCATGTCCTGGCTGTGTGGTGTGCAGGGTGAGTCATACAGTCAGGGGAGTGCAGGTTCATGTCCTGGCTGTGTGGTGTGCAGGGTGAGTCATACAGTCAGGGGAGTGCAGGTTCATGTCCTGGCTGTGTGGTGTGCAGGGTGAGTCATACAGTCAGGGGAGTGCAGATTCATGTCCTGGCTGTGTGGTGTGCAGGGTGAGTCATACAGTCAGGGGAGTGCAGGTTCATGTCCTGGCTGTGTGGTGTGCAGGGTGAGTCATACAGTCAGGGGAGTGCAGGTTCATGTCCTGGCTGTGTGGTGTGCAGGGTGAGTCATACAGTCAGGGAGCGCAGGTTCATGTCCTGGCTGTGTGGTGTGCAGGGTGAGTCATGCAGTCAGGGAGCGCAGGTTCGCGTCCTGGCTGTGTGGTGTGCAGGGTGAGTCATACAGTCAGGGAGCGCAGGTTCGCGTCCTGGCTGTGTGGTGTGCAGGGTGAGTCATACAGTCAGGGGAGCGCAGGTTCGCGTCCTGGCTGTGTGGTGTGCAGGGTGAGTCATACAGTCAGGGGAGCGCAGGTTCGCGTCCTGGCTGTGTGGTGTGCAGGGTGAGTCATACAGTCAGGGGAGCGCAGGTTCGCGTCCTGGCTGTGTGGTGTGCAGGGTGAGTCATACAGTCAGGGGAGCGCAGGTTCGCGTCCTGGCTGTGTGGTGTGCAGGGTGAGTCATACAGTCAGGGGAGCGCAGGTTCGCGTCCTGGCTGTGTGGTGTGCAGGGTGAGTCATACAGTCAGGGGAGCGCAGGTTCGCGTCCTGGCTGTGTGGTGTGCAGGGTGAGTCATACAGTCAGGGGAGCGCAGGTTCGCGTCCTGGCTGTGTGGTGTGCAGGGTGAGTCATGCAGTCAGGGGAGCGCAGGTTCGCGTCCTGGCTGTGCAACGTCGCCGGTCTTCACTGGGGATTCCGCAGGGAGCGTCTCAACAACCGGTAGGCTGTTTCTTTTTAACACGCTACAGCGGACCCTGCCAGCCAGGCGCTTAGTGAGCTCAGGCGGAAACCTGCAGGGCTGGCCTTTGTCCTCCAGATGCCGGTGGCTGGCTGACATCTGCTCTTATGTTCCTGGATGTAGAAGAGGAAGCTGTGTGGAGAATTGTTGTATTGCAGGGAACACAGAAATTGGGGGTAAAATAATTGGGCAGTCTAAATTTTAAAAGAATGTAGGTTCAAATGTAATCCCCTCTTAAATGTACTGTCCCCTTCGCGTTTTAGGATGTAGTGACTCAAAAATACATTTAGTATAACCACCCAGAACGATTGCAAACATTAAAATAAGGTAAGGGGACAATAATGCAAAATGCCAATTAAAGTGACTTGCCCTTTAAGATATATAGTTTCAAACCCAGTGATCCAAGTTAAGTCTGTCTGTCTGTCTGTCTGCTTAACTGTCTGTCTGTCTGCCTGTCTGCTGTGCCTGAAGTGTCAGGCTCCATTTGTGGAGCAGAGTGACACATCATTAAACTATTACACTTTTCTACTGTAATGTCATGTGTTTTCTGCATGCTGTGAGAGGAAAGTCACGATGCTGATGGGTGTACTGTATGCTACTGACTTGGATCCAGACACCTTCCTGTTCCTCAGTGAAACCCATTGCTTTTACGTTTGTTTTGTTTTTTCAAGGGGATGCAGAGGGGGAATGAAGGAGGAACACAAAGGATCCTGGTAGCACAACACCCAGGTGAGTTACTGACAATTTAATATGCAGCAATAATAGAAGACAGGAATATACGACAACCAGACTCTGCTCTCTCTTTGCTTTTATATGCATTGTTCCTCATTATCTTGTAAAGCGCTTTGCGATGGTGGACCACTATGAAAGGCGCTATATAAAATAAATATTGATTGATTGATACTCAATAACAGAATTTCAAATAAAGCACAGCTGAGCTGACGCTAATGAACGATGCCTGTTCGAAACCCTGCTCACTGATGAATCGCTTCACTGGGACGCTCGAGCCCTGCTCTCAGAGTGTCAGTGGACTGCAAGGAATATATCAGACAGACAAAGTAAATAAATAACTTTAAAAAGCATTACTGGCCCTGCTGTGGTGTGTTCATCTGTGTTAATGATAATAAGAATAATTGTTGACACCTGCGGTTACATTGTTATCAGCAATGCCATAACAATTTTATCCCTTAAATATTGAATAGGGTACTGTAAGATACAAGCTGATATCCACTCCAAATAAACAGTTAATTAAGATGATCTATCTGATCTGATGCACTGAAATCTGACATGGCTCTATCAATATCAGGGTCTACTATATAGTGTATTATAAAACATGCTCTTACTTGGTTTTGTTTAGAGCAAACTGCATGAACATAAGAACGTTAAAAAATGTACGAACGAGAGAAGGCGATTCGGCCCATTTAAGCTCGCATGGTTCCTAGTAGCTGAGTGATCTCAAAGCTTTGTCAAGTTGGCTCTTAAAGGATCCAAGTGATTCAGCCTCAACAACAAGACTAGGTAGCCCATCCCATACCGTCACCACTCTGTGTAAAGAAGTGTCTCCTACCCTCTGTCCTATTTGAGGTGTCATCACCTTCGATTTGGTTTTAGGTGTTTTTCTCCTGGTAGACATACTGTAAGCAACTTGAAAATCTGGCTGTTTCTTACAGTTTTCCCACAGGACTTGTGATTGAGTGTTTTAAGTTGCTTAGCTGTGTTGTGAGAGCGTGTTGTTTGTTTTAAGTTGCTTAGCTGTGTTGTGAGAGCGTGTTGTTTGTTTTAAGTTGTGTAGCTGTGTTGTGTGTTGTGTTACTCACTGCCTTCCTTGTCTTCTCAGGTAGCACTGTTAGTCTGGAATGGGACTGTGAACACAGAGGATCTTAATGAAGCTGGGGGTGTTACAGACAGCATGGCTTTCCAGTCATTTATCAGTGGTCTAATATACCTGTACAACAGCATTGCCTTCTGTACAAACCTGTTATTTTCTATTTTGTACCAAGAGATTGCATTCTATGTGATGTATTATTTTTCGAGTACCTGCTATCCTGTCATTGATATACATTGTCTGATGATGGACTACAGACAGTACCACTGGTGGGTAAGACAGGGCTAAAGTAGAATTAGGAGATGACCTATAAATCTGTAGAGATTTCCATAAAAAAAGAAACTTGAAATCTAAATATCATCAACGTGAAAACTACCCACAATCTGTACTATATAGAGTAGTTGTACTTTAGCCAAAGTCTGCTGAAAACGTTAGTTCATAATTATTATTATTATTATTTAACCTAAATCTGGTCAGGACCGATACATTAGGTTGAGCAGATCAAGACACCAAAAAACTCATTTTAAGATGTTTGTGTACCTTGACCTTTTATTTATTTGTTTTGCTAGTTGATGCCATTATCATTTAACAAAACACAGCTATCGGAAGGACGTGCTATCTGAAATCAGAGTAAGGGAATGAAATGCAGCGATTTCTGAGCCAGAAAACAAAAGTTTTGTTCAATAATCCTCCCATGCAAGTATATTGGTTTCAAATGTGTAAGGCATTTTACTAGAAGTCATTAAAACTGAAGGAGTCCCTAGTTTTTGTGCGATAAGACAAATATCCAAAAGCTTTCAGTTGGTCCTAGTTAAGACAGGGATTGGTGGTTACAGTGGTGGAGAAAATGTGTTCGGCACAGAGCCCTGATGTTTGGTAGGTACAACCTCCACCTTGTCACGACTTCCACTGTGGCCCATAGGTGAAGAGGAACTATGGGAGGGTTCCTGTCTGGCTTGTGGCAACTCTACAAGCAAAAAGCCAATTCTGCTGTTGAGTAGCAAGTGACTGTATAACCCACCCTGTACATTACATCACTTACTGTACATTACATCACTTACTGTGTAACCCACCCTGTACATTACATCACTTACTGTACATTACATCACTTACTGTATAACACACCCTGTACATTACATCACTTACTGTACATTACATCACTTACTGTATAACACACCCTGTACATTACATCACTTACTGTATAACCCACCCTGTACATTACATCACTTACTGTACATTACATCACTTACTGTATAACCCACCCTGTACATTACATCACTTACTGTATAACACACCCTGTACATTACATCACTTACTGTATAACACACCCTGTACATTACATCACTTACTGTATAACACACCCTGTACATTACATCACTTACTGTATAACCCGCCCTGTACATTACATCACTTACTGTATAACCCACCCTGTACATTACATCACTTGCTGTACATTACATCACTTACTGTGTAACCCACCCTGTACATTACATCACTTACTGTACATTACATCACTTACTGTATAACCCACCCTGTACATTACATCACTTACTGTACATTCCATCACGTACTGTATAACACACCCTGTGCATTACATCACTTACTGTATAACCCGCCCTGTACATTACATCACTTACTGTACATTACATTACTTACTGTGTAACCCACCCTGTACTTTACATAACTTACTGTACATTACATCATTTACTGTACATTACATCACGTACTGTATAACACACCCTGTACATTACATCACGTACTATATAACACACGCTGTACATTACATCACTTACTGTATAACACACCCTGTACATTACATCACTTACTATATAACACACCCTGTACATTACATCACTTTGGCACAATGCTATGAGGCAAGGCAAAGCCTGTATAGGTATGGCTTATGAAAGTTAAGTCAGCATCAGCTGAACCCAATTATAAAATGCCTTAGTGAATATTTCTAGGTGTGGAACACAACAGGGCTCACCTTCATTTTGTTTAACATTCCTGTTACTTTGGTGCATTTCTTTAGGCTCGTTCTGTATGTGTCATTTAAGCATGAAAATTATTGTAAGCGTCTCTCCCCTAAAACTGAAAACAAAATATCCACCTCAAACATGGCTGTGCAATGTTCTTGAACAACAACAAGTTTTCTGAACTGTTTACTTTTCTTTCAACACAGCTGAAGAAGGGCTTTTGTCCAACTTCTACTTCAGTGTGTCAACACAGTAAAACATGTCTCACAAAAAGAGGTTCGTAAATAGCTTTTTTTTTATATATAAAGTGTTTCATAAAATATAAAGTGCATTCAATATAGCGATTGCGTTTATAATTCTTCTGAAATTTTTTTACATGTAAGTCTTTTATAATTAAAACAAAAGCAGGTTATTTGTGTGTACAGAGCCAGCATCTTCTAAATAAAATAATGTACATAATGGCTATTTTAGACACTGGTGCTGCAGAAGGCCTTTACATGACCTATCTTTATTATTTGTCTATCCAAGGTGACTTAAAGAGATTAGGGTGTGTAAACTATGCATCAGCAAAAGACAGCACTAGGAGGTTAAGTGACTTGCTCAGGTTCACACAGCGAGTGTCGGGATTTGAACCAGGGACCTTCTGGTTACAAGCCCTTTTCTTTAACCACTGGACCACACAGCCTCCCTATCTGTCTGTCAGTAATCTCTATGGTACAGTTTTGTGCACACCCACTTAATCTCTAAGGGGTCAATTGCATGTGACCACCGTAGCTCTGCTTGGGGTCAGGAAAACATTACGCAGAGTAAGAGACATTGCGCCGGCATGCTGATGGGGATATTTTCTTTACAGAGATGCTAAAATTGCATATGCGAGTCAAAAGAAATGAATCAAAGTAACAGGAATGTTAAACAAAAGGAAGGTGATCTCTGTTCTGTTACTAAACCTCCACACCTCTAAATACTCAATAACCCTGTTGGGACTGGAGCTGCTGCTGGCTCTCTGTTTAGCGGCAGCATTGGGCCTCGTATGAGGAGAGAATCCCCAGCCAGGGTGTCCTTCCACACTTAGGCGCACGCCTGCCTTATTCTTGAGCAGGATCCCTCTTCCAAAGCCTGTGCAGGTTTCAAGAATACGAGCACTGCATGGATACATTCTCACAATACAAGGAGGGGAGCACACCAAAGAGCTACAGTGCTTTCAGCCACTGAATCCTTTGACACGTGGAGTCTGTTTCAATGACCTAAACCAGAGCAACCTTGTAGTTTATAAAGGAGCCATACCTAGATGACCTGTGGGCTCTCACAGAGGAATTACAAACACAAGCGGAGGTCTTTATGATACAATCAGTGTCTGATCTTAACCCAAATAATACCAAATTCATTTTTCTTTGAAAAAATAAGAACACAAGCTGTATTTATGCCATTTGATACATTCTAAATCAGTATCATTCGGGGGGTTTTTAAGCCAAAAATAAAAATCTGTTGAATTTAATGTCAGTGATTCAACTTTAATTAAAAAAAACTAATAATAATTCCTGTCTCTTGTGATTCTTTGTGATTTATAGAATAGTCTATACAGTAAGTCATCAGAATTTCCTACCTGCGTGAAAGCGACAGAAGGTAAGAATTACTGATAGCAAAGCATGTTTTAGCATTGTGTGTTCTGAATATAAGGTCAATGGTATTTTTTTCTTTAATTTGGATTATACTAGTTCTATATTTATATGTCTTATTAAAATGTCTCCTCACCACTGAAGATCAATGGGTAACCTCCATTCTTGCTGTCAGGTCAATCTCCTGTTTTCACCTGCTGAACCTGGGCAATGTTTTAACATTGCTTAGCCCTGCAGGCAAGGACCTGGGATATCTTTGAATCCCTTCTTGTGGGAACCACAGTATAGAATATACAGTATATATAATGTCACTATAAGAAAGTTTGTACAATTATTTACTAATCACATAGATTTATAACTGGTACCAGTACCATATCCACACTCTTTACCACATGATTTCCCGAACAGAGTAGAGTGGAACTGTATTACAGGTAGTACTGCTTCAGTGGTAATTGTATTGGCATGTATTTTGGGTACAATCCATTGAGTAATGCAGAGTTTGAGGCGCTTGATCCGGGAATATGGGAATGTGGTAACTGATTAATTGCGATACAAAGGCGAGGATAGTAACCATGTGAGTTGAGTCACACCAGCATAGTGCTGGAATGGGCAGCACTGGGGTGAGCGGTGCTGAGGGTTCAAAGGGCTAACGATTGCTTGAAACTCAACAAATAAAGCACTGCATGTTTAAAATCACAATCAGCAATTCCTACAATTGTATTAAAGCATCTCATAAACTTACTGTTTATATTTAACGAAATGTTCATTTGGGCTTTTACTGTTCGTGAGATGACACCTGTATATGAAAACTGCATTTCCCAGCCATGCATTGCTTTAACGCATGTTAATACGTCTATTGTCTGCGCCTTTGCATAGAAAACTACGATTCCCAGAGTGCTTTGCGTTGTTGCTCAGAGTGGACCGGGTGTTTCCGATCTGAGACTAACATAAATGCATCAGCGCTTGGTGAGACTGCGTTAGAAGTACGGTAGTGGCAGGGTTTTATGTTTGTATATGTTTATAATTTAGGCTCAGACGTCTGTCTTAAACAGTGCTCGTGCTATTGAGGAGTTATTTAAAGTGGTGTGTTTGTATTATTAATAAGTGATAGTTACTTTACATTGTGTACAAATGCTGTCTGTGTAAACAACTAAGTTATATTATACTAAGTACTTGGACGCAACAGCATAGTTGGTGTTTTGTTTTTTTGCATTGATAATTTACCGCGTTAGCAGAGTTTTTCTGAAGTCTGTGTAGCGTTATTTTTATTTTTACGTTTTGTTCTACGTATATTCGGTTTAATTTTAACGATGAGATGAAGTCGTGATCCCTGTGTTTGTATCAGCTTTTTGTTTGTTTGTTGTTTAACTTTTTTAAAAAAGACCTACACCTGCCGCTAGCTTAGAGTACTATAATGTCCTTTACCTGTTCTTAGTGCGGTGTTATTATAACTAAGATGCAATGACAGTTGTCGAATTTGGTTTTCAGGTTAAGTGCCAGTCTACCGATAAATCAAACAGACTTCCCAGGTAGGTTGGCGAGACAGCTTTAGCATCAGCATCGTTAATTTCGTTATTATTAAATAAATATTATAGAATGGCTGCAGCTCCCGCTCCGGGGGGCAGTGGTTCTGCTAGCTCGCCTGGTTCACAAGTGCCCGGCCCGGCTGGCAGACAGTTTCAGCCCATGGTGGTGGTATGGGAATGGCAGGACGATTTGGGTCACTGGCGCCCGTACAGCGGCCAGGTGAGCGGCTACATCGAGCAGTGCCTGCATCTGCAACCGCAGCTGCGGGGCCGCAGAACAGGAGGGCCGCCAAGCACCAGCATATCCCTGGGATACGCAGATCCCAGCCTGGCGCCCTATATCATCGACATTCCTAGCATGAAGCAGTTTCGCCAAGACACAGGTAAGTGACGTTTTATTATTATATATGATATCCACGTGATGCCAGTCTTGTCAGTCACCCGTGGAGAAGCACTGTGGTTAAGCATGCAGCAAATATCGCTCTGATATTTACATGCAGCTTTTAGTCAGCCCTAAAACAGAAACGCAATAATCATTTATTTGAAAATATCATGTTCAGTTTTAAAGTAAAGAGATTACATTCTCACAAGCGTTTGTGTGTGATGCTTCATCACAAACCAGACTTTGTTGGCTTCCCAGTTTGTTTA
>JAGXEW010001249.1:0-25049 GCA_030684275.1 Acipenser oxyrinchus oxyrinchus | reverse complement strand
GGTGACATGCTGGAGCTGATGTGAGGAGGTGACATGCTGGAGCTGATGTGAGGAGGTGACATGCTGGAGCTGATGTGAGGAGGTGACATGCTGGAGCTGATGTGAGGAGGTGACATGCTGGAGCTGATGTGAGGAGGTGACATGCTGGAGCTGATGTGAGGAGGTGACATGCTGGAGCTGATGTGAGGAGGTGACATGCTGGAGCTGATGTGAGGAGGTGACATGCTGGAGCTGATGTGAGGAGGTGACATGCTGGAGCTGATGTGAGGAGGTGACATGCTGGAGCTGATGTGAGGAGGTGACATGCTGGAGCTGATGTGAGGAGGTGACATGCTGGAGCTGATGTGAGGAGGTGACATGCTGGAGCTGATGTGAGGAGGTGACATGCTGGAGCTGATGTGAGGAGGTGACATGCTGGAGCTGATGTGAGGAGGTGACATGCTGGAGCTGATGTGAGGAGGTGACATGCTGGAGCTGATGTGAGGAGGTGACATGCTGGAGCTGATGTGAGGAGGTGACATGCTGGAGCTGATGTGAGGAGGTGACATGCTGGAGCTGATGTGAGGAGGTGACATGCTGGAGCTGATGTGAGGAGGTGACATGCTGGAGCTGATGTGAGGAGGTGACATGCTGGAGCTGATGTGAGGAGGTGACATGCTGGAGCTGATGTGAGGAGGTGACATGCTGGAGCTGATGTGAGGAGGTGACATGCTGGAGCTGATGTGAGGAGGTGACATGCTGAGCTGATGTGAGGAGGTGACATGCTGAGCTGATGTGAGGAGGTGACATGCTGGAGCTGATGTGAGGAGGTGACATGCTGGAGCTGATGTGAGGAGGTGACATGCTGGAGCTGATGTGAGGAGGTGACATGCTGGAGCTGATGTGAGGAGGTGACATGCTGGAGCTGATGTGAGGAGGTGACATGCTGGAGCTGATGTGAGGAGGTGACATGCTGGAGCTGATGTGAGGAGGTGACATGCTGGAGCTGATGTGAGGAGGTGACATGCTGGAGCTGATGTGAGGAGGTGACATGCTGGAGCTGATGTGAGGAGGTGACATGCTGGAGCTGATGTGAGGAGGTGACATGCTGGAGCTGATGTGAGGAGGTGACATGCTGGAGCTGATGTGAGGAGGTGACATGCTGGAGCTGATGTGAGGAGGTGACATGCTAGAGCTGATGTGAGGAGGTGACATGCTGGAGCTGATGTGAGGAGGTGACATGCTGGAGCTGATGTGAGGAGGTGACATGCTGGAGCTGATGTGAGGAGGTGACATGCTGGAGCTGATGTGAGGAGGTGACATGCTGGAGCTGATGTGAGGAGGTGACATGCTGGAGCTGATGTGAGGAGGTGACATGCTGGAGCTGATGTGAGGAGGTGACATGCTGGAGCTGATGTGAGGAGGTGACATGCTGGAGCTGATGTGAGGAGGTGACATGCTGGAGCTGATGTGAGGAGGTGACATGCTGGAGCTGATGTGAGGAGGTGACATGCTGGAGCTGATGTGAGGAGGTGACATGCTGGAGCTGATGTGAGGAGGTGACATGCTGGAGCTGATGTGAGGAGGTGACATGCTGGAGCTGATGTGAGGAGGTGACATGCTGGAGCTGATGTGAGGAGGTGACATGCTGGAGCTGATGTGAGGAGGTGACATGCTGGAGCTGATGTGAGGAGGTGACATGCTGGAGCTGATGTGAGGAGGTGACATGCTGGAGCTGATGTGAGGAGGTGACATGCTGGAGCTGATGTGAGGAGGTGACATGCTGGAGCTGATGTGAGGAGGTGACATGCTGAGCTGATGTGAGGAGGTGACATGCTGGAGCTGATGTGAGGAGGTGACATGCTGGAGCTGATGTGAGGAGGTGACATGCTGGAGCTGATGTGAGGAGGTGACATGCTGGAGCTGATGTGAGGAGGTGACATGCTGGAGCTGATGTGAGGAGGTGACATGCTGGAGCTGATGTGAGGAGGTGACATGCTGGAGCTGATGTGAGGAGGTGACATGCTGGAGCTGATGTGAGGAGGTGACATGCTGGAGCTGATGTGAGGAGGTGACATGCTGGAGCTGATGTGAGGAGGTGACATGCTGGAGCTGATGTGAGGAGGTGACATGCTGGAGCTGATGTGAGGAGGTGACATGCTGGAGCTGATGTGAGGAGGTGACATGCTGGAGCTGATGTGAGGAGGTGACATGCTGGAGCTGATGTGAGGAGGTGACATGCTGGAGCTGATGTGAGGAGGTGACATGCTGGAGCTGATGTGAGGAGGTGACATGCTGGAGCTGATGTGAGGAGGTGACATGCTGGAGCTGATGTGAGGAGGTGACATGCTGGAGCTGATGTGAGGAGGTGACATGCTGGAGCTGATGTGAGGAGGTGACATGCTGGAGCTGATGTGAGGAGGTGACATGCTGGAGCTGATGTGAGGAGGTGACATGCTGGAGCTGATGTGAGGAGGTGACATGCTGGAGCTGATGTGAGGAGGTGACATGCTGGAGCTGATGTGAGGAGGTGACATGCTGGAGCTGATGTGAGGAGGTGACATGCTGGAGCTGATGTGAGGAGGTGACATGCTGGAGCTGATGTGAGGAGGTGACATGCTGGAGCTGATGTGAGGAGGTGACATGCTGGAGCTGATGTGAGGAGGTGACATGCTGGAGCTGATGTGAGGAGGTGACATGCTGGAGCTGATGTGAGGAGGTGACATGCTGGAGCTGATGTGAGGAGGTGACATGCTGGAGCTGATGTGAGGAGGTGACATGCTGGAGCTGATGTGAGGAGGTGACATGCTGGAGCTGATGTGAGGAGGTGACATGCTGGAGCTGATGTGAGGAGGTGACATGCTGGAGCTGATGTGAGGAGGTGACATGCTGGAGCTGATGTGAGGAGGTGACATGCTGGAGCTGATGTGAGGAGGTGACATGCTGGAGCTGATGTGAGGAGGTGACATGCTGGAGCTGATGTGAGGAGGTGACATGCTGGAGCTGATGTGAGGAGGTGACATGCTGGAGCTGATGTGAGGAGGTGACATGCTGGAGCTGATGTGAGGAGGTGACATGCTGGAGCTGATGTGAGGAGGTGACATGCTGGAGCTGATGTGAGGAGGTGACATGCTAGAGCTGATGTGAGGAGGTGACATGCTGGAGCTGATGTGAGGAGGTGACATGCTGGAGCTGATGTGAGGAGGTGACATGCTGGAGCTGATGTGAGGAGGTGACATGCTGGAGCTGATGTGAGGAGGTGACATGCTGGAGCTGATGTGAGGAGGTGACATGCTGGAGCTGATGTGAGGAGGTGACATGCTGGAGCTGATGTGAGGAGGTGACATGCTGGAGCTGATGTGAGGAGGTGACATGCTGGAGCTGATGTGAGGAGGTGACATGCTGGAGCTGATGTGAGGAGGTGACATGCTGGAGCTGATGTGAGGAGGTGACATGCTAGAGCTGATGTGAGGAGGTGACATGCTGGAGCTGATGTGAGGAGGTGACATGCTGGAGCTGATGTGAGGAGGTGACATGCTGGAGCTGATGTGAGGAGGTGACATGCTGGAGCTGATGTGAGGAGGTGACATGCTGGAGCTGATGTGAGGAGGTGACATGCTGGAGCTGATGTGAGGAGGTGACATGCTGGAGCTGATGTGAGGAGGTGACATGCTGGAGCTGATGTGAGGAGGTGACATGCTGGAGCTGATGTGAGGAGGTGACATGCTGGAGCTGATGTGAGGAGGTGACATGCTGGAGCTGATGTGAGGAGGTGACATGCTGGAGCTGATGTGAGGAGGTGACATGCTGGAGCTGATGTGAGGAGGTGACATGCTAGAGCTGATGTGAGGAGGTGACATGCTAGAGCTGATGTGAGGAGGTGACATGCTGGAGCTGATGTGAGGAGGTGACATGCTGGAGCTGATGTGAGGAGGTGACATGCTGGAGCTGATGTGAGGAGGTGACATGCTGGAGCTGATGTGAGGAGGTGACATGCTAGAGCTGATGTGAGGAGGTGACATGCTGGAGCTGATGTGAGGAGGTGACATGCTGGAGCTGATGTGAGGAGGTGACATGCTGGAGCTGATGTGAGGAGGTGACATGCTGGAGCTGATGTGAGGAGGTGACATGCTGGAGCTGATGTGAGGAGGTGACATGCTGGAGCTGATGTGAGGAGGTGACATGCTAGAGCTGATGTGAGGAGGTGACATGCTAGAGCTGATGTGAGGAGGTGACATGCTAGAGCTGATGTGAGGAGGTGACATGCTAGAGCTGATGTGAGGAGGTGACATGCTAGAGCTGATGTGAGGAGGTGACATGCTAGAGCTGATGTGAGGAGGTGACATGCTAGAGCTGATGTGAGGAGGTGACATGGGATGTAACAAAAGAATCACACTGAACGTAGCATCGCCTGTTTTATACACTACATTCTTCTCATTAGTGAAATTCGATTCCTATTGCAAGTACTTTTTTTTAATACATACGTATATATTTACATATCAGTGAATAAAAACGTTTTTGGTATATTAATGCTGACAGTCTATACATTACCAGGACCTGAAAACTTATCAATTTATCTCAACCTGACAAATACTGTGCCCATACAGTTTCCTAGATGTGTTCCATAGTAACCATGACCCTATCTGCACTCTCTAAGAAATATAAGCCAGTTTTGCATTTGACCTTAAGGAGAGGTAAGTCTGTATATTCGGACGCCCTGAAGGGCCTTATTGCATTTATAATCCAGGTCAAACTGTGGATTTGAAGAAGAAAAAAGCATAAATCATGTTTAGGGCAAAACATTTTTATTAAATATCCTTACGCCAATAAAGTAGTCTAATTTATAACGTTGAACTACACACTAAGTTAAGCTGAGTAAACTAATTCAATTAAAACATGTAAAAGATAGTACATGTTTATTTTTGATATTGTGCATATTGCCATTGAAAAATTACACCAGGGGGCAGAGTTGAGACAGCACATTTTTTTTCCTGTCACTCAGTGCAGACACACTGTTTGAGCAGAACAGACGTGAGGAATAAAAATTCATTCAATTTTTTAAAATTCAGATTTCAGTAATTTGTTCGATGTCTGTGTCAGAGAGGGGTGGATAATGTGCAGAAATCTTTTTGTGTTTTTCTTTAGCAATTACAAACCACTAAAATTACATTATTTGAAGTGACAAAGGTGAGGTGAGTGAGTATAAAAACAGTAATTATTATAATTTTTTTGCATTTTTTTCTGTTTTGCTGTGTTCCAGTTCATTTAAATGTTCTTCATCCAAATCGGCATGTCTCCTTACTACTTTGGGATTTTTTGCAGGTAATTGGTCACTCAGTTTCATAGTTACAGCTGTACATCTGTAACTGTAAGCAAGGTGGCTACTGATACTTTCAATTCTGTGAGGCAGCGCAGTGATTTAGAATATGTGACAAGGCTCCAACTGTTCATATCCATCCAATATACAGACCGCTTGAACCTTGCTCGACCAATCACATTGCTTGTTTCACGTTCCATTGCCAGCCCTGGATTATAAATACAGATATATGACAGAGACTGGCTCCGACAGAGTTCAAACGTATTTTAGGGGCTGTCAGAAGGTTAGCATTTTCCGATCTCAGGGAACGACCCGGGATATACAGGGTCAGCAGATCTTGAAGATAAGAAGGTCCAAGACCATGTGAGGACTTATAGGTAATAAGAAGAACTTTAAAATAATAATAATAGTTTCAGTAATAAAACAAACAAATGAGATGGATGCAGAAATAGTATTAATTAAACATGCAATTGAAACCAAGATTAACTAAGATACATATTTTTAATCGCAAGATTAATCGCGATTCAATTTTTTAGTCGGACAGCCCTAGCCCTGACCGAAAGTTGTGCTTCTACCTGGGGAATCCACTCGCTGATCTGTCCTCAGGACTGCGGGTCGTGCTTCTACCTGGGGAATCCACTCGCTGATCTGTCCTCAGGACTGCGGGTCGTGCTTCTACCTGGGGAATCCACTCGCTGATCTGTCCTCAGGACTGCGGGTCGTGGTTCTACCTGGGGAATCCACTCGCTGATCTGTCCTCAGGACTGCGGGTCGTGCTTCTACCTGGGGAATCCACTCGCTGATCTGTCCTCAGGACTGCGGGTCGTGCTTCTACCTGGGGAATCCACTCGCTGATCTGTCCTCAGGACTGCGGGTCGTGCTTCTACCTGGGGAATCCACTCGCTGATCTGTCCTCAGGACTGCGGGTCGTGCTTCTACCTGGGGAATCCACTCGCTGATCTGTCCTCAGGACTGCGGGTCGTGCTTCTACCTGGGGAATCCACTCGCTGATCTGTCCTCAGGACTGCGGGTCGTGCTTCTACCTGGGGAATCCACTCGCTGATCTGTCCTCAGGACTGCGGGTCGTGCTTCTACCTGGGGAATCCACTCGCTGATCTGTCCTCAGGACTGCGGGTCGTGCTTCTACCTGGGGAATCCACTCGCTGATCTGTCCTCAGGACTGCGGGTCGTGCTTCTACCTGGGGAATCCACTCGCTGATCTGTCCTCAGGACTGCGGGTCGTGCTTCTACCTGGGGAATCCACTCACTGATCTGTCCTCAGGACTGGGGTCGTGCTTCTACCTGGGGAATCCACTCGCTGATCTGTCCTCAGGACTGCGGGTCGTGCTTCTACCTGGGGAATCCACTCGCTGATCTGTCCTCAGGACTGCGGGTCGTGCTTCTACCTGGGGAATCCACTCGCTGATCTGTCCTCAGGACTGCGGGTCGTGCTTCTACCTGGGGAATCCACTCGCTGATCTGTCCTCAGGACTGCGGGTCGTGCTTCTACCTGGGGAATCCACTCGCTGATCTGTCCTCAGGACTGCGGGTCGTGCTTCTACCTGGGGAATCCACTCACTGATCTGTCCTCAGGACTGCGGGTCGTGCTTCTACCTGGGGAATCCACTCAGGAATCACTGCTGATCTGTCCTCAGGACTGCGGGTCGTGCTTCTACCTGGGGAATCCACTCGCTGATCTGTCCTCAGGACTGCGGGTCGTGCTTCTACCTGGGGAATCCACTCGCTGATCTGTCCTCAGGACTGCGGGTCGTGCTTCTACCTGGGGAATCCACTCGCTGATCTGTCCTCAGGACTGCGGGTCGTGCTTCTACCTGGGGAATCCACTCGCTGATCTGTCCTCAGGACTGCGGGTCGTGCTTCTACCTGGGGAATCCACTCACTGATCTGTCCTCAGGACTGCGGGTCGTGCTTCTACCTGGGGAATCCACTCGCTGATCTGTCCTCAGGACTGCGGGTCGTGCTTCTACCTGGGGAATCCACTCGCTGATCTGTCCTCAGGACTGCGGGTCGTGCTTCTACCTGGGGAATCCACTGGAATCCACTGCTGATCTGTCCTCAGGACTGCGGGTCGTGCTTCTACCTGGGGAATCCACTCGCTGATCTGTCCTCAGGACTGCGGGTCGTGCTTCTACCTGGGGAATCCACTCACTGATCTGTCCTCAGGACTGCGGGTCGTGCTTCTACCTGGGGAATCCACTCGCTGATCTGTCCTCAGGACTGCGGGTCGTGCTTCTACCTGGGGAATCCACTCGCTGATCTGTCCTCAGGACTGCGGGTCGTGCTTCTACCTGGGGAATCCACTCGCTGATCTGTCCTCAGGACTGCGGGTCGTGCTTCTACCTGGGGAATCCACTCGCTGATCTGTCCTCAGGACTGCGGGTCGTGCTTCTACCTGGGGAATCCACTCGCTGATCTGTCCTCAGGACTGCGGGTCGTGCTTCTACCTGGGGAATCCACTCGCTGATCTGTCCTCAGGACTGCGGGTCGTGCTTCTACCTGGGGAATCCACTCGCTGATCTGTCCTCAGGACTGCGGGTCGTGCTTCTACCTGGGGAATCCACTCGCTGATCTGTCCTCAGGACTGCGGGTCGTGCTTCTACCTGGGGAATCCACTCGCTGATCTGTCCTCAGGACTGCGGGTCGTGCTTCTACCTGGGGAATCCACTCACTGATCTGTCCTCAGGACTAGCGGGTCGTGCTTCTACCTGGGGAATCCACTCGCACTCACTGATCTGTCCTCAGGACTGCGGGTCGTGCTTCTACCTGGGGAATCCACTCGCTGATCTGTCCTCAGGACTGCGGGTCGTGCTTCTACCTGGGGAATCCACTCGCTGATCTGTCCTCAGGACTGCGGGTCGTGCTTCTACCTGGGGAATCCACTCGCTGATCTGTCCTCAGGACTGCGGGTCGTGCTTCTACCTGGGGAATCCACTCGCTGATCTGTCCTCAGGACTGCGGGTCGTGCTTCTACCTGGGGAATCCACTCGCTGATCTGTCCTCAGGACTGCGGGTCGTGCTTCTACCTGGGGAATCCACTCGCTGATCTGTCCTCAGGACTGCGGGTCGTGCTTCTACCTGGGGAATCCACTCGCTGATCTGTCCTCAGGACTGCGGGTCGTGCTTCTACCTGGGGAATCCACTCGCTGATCTGTCCTCAGGACTGCGGGTCGTGCTTCTACCTGGGGAATCCACTCGCTGATCTGTCCTCAGGACTGCGGGTCGTGCTTCTACCTGGGGAATCCACTCGCTGATCTGTCCTCAGGACTGCGGGTCGTGCTTCTACCTGGGGAATCCACTCGCTGATCTGTCCTCAGGACTGCGGGTCGTGCTTCTACCTGGGGAATCCACTCGCTGATCTGTCCTCAGGACTGCGGGTCGTGCTTCTACCTGGGGAATCCACTCGCTGATCTGTCCTCAGGACTGCGGGTCGTGCTTCTACCTGGGGAATCCACTCACTGATCTGTCCTCAGGACTGCGGGTCGTGCTTCTACCTGGGGAATCCACTCACTGATCTGTCCTCAGGACTGCGGGTCGTGCTTCTACCTGGGGAATCCACTCGCTGATCTGTCCTCAGGACTGCGGGTCGTGCTTCTACCTGGGGAATCCACTCGCTGATCTGTCCTCAGGACTGCGGGTCGTGCTTCTACCTGGGGAATCCACTCGCTGATCTGTCCTCAGGACTGCGGGTCGTGCTTCTACCTGGGGAATCCACTCGCTGATCTGTCCTCAGGACTGCGGGTCGTGCTTCTACCTGGGGAATCCACTGCTGATCTGTCCTCAGGACTGGGGTCGTGCTTCTACCTGGGGAATCCACTGCTGATCTGTCCTCAGGACTGCGGGTCGTGCTTCTACCTGGGGAATCCACTCGCTGATCTGTCCTCAGGACTGCGGGTCGTGCTTCTACCTGGGGAATCCACTCGCTGATCTGTCCTCAGGACTGCGGGTCGTGCTTCTACCTGGGGAATCCACTCGCTGATCTGTCCTCAGGACTGCGGGTCGTGCTTCTACCTGGGGAATCCACTCGCTGATCTGTCCTCAGGACTGTGGGTCGTGCTTCTACCTGGGGAATCCACTCGGGGAATCCACTCGCTGATCTGTCCTCAGGACTGCGGGTCGTGCTTCTACCTGGGGAATCCACTCACTGATCTGTCCTCAGGACTGCGGGTCGTGCTTCTACCTGGGGAATCCACTCGCTGATCTGTCCTCAGGACTGCGGGTCGTGCTTCTACCTGGGGAATCCACTCGCTGATCTGTCCTCAGGACTGCGGGTCGTGCTTCTACCTGGGGAATCCACTCGCTGATCTGTCCTCAGGACTGCAGGTCGTGCTTCTACCTGGGGAATCCACTCGCTGATCTGTCCTCAGGACTGCGGGTCGTGCTTCTACCTGGGGAATCCACTCGCTGATCTGTCCTCAGGACTGCGGGTCGTGCTTCTACCTGGGGAATCCACTCGCTGATCTGTCCTCAGGACTGCGGGTCGTGCTTCTACCTGGGGAATCCACTCGCTGATCTGTCCTCAGGACTGCGGGTCGTGCTTCTACCTGGGGAATCCACTCGCTGATCTGTCCTCAGGACTGCGGGTCGTGCTTCTACCTGGGGAATCCACTCGCTGATCTGTCCTCAGGACTGCGGGTCGTGCTTCTACCTGGGGAATCCACTTGCTGATCTGTCCTCAGGACTGCGGGTCGTGCTTCTACCTGGGGAATCCACTCGCTGATCTGTCCTCAGGACTGCGGGTCGTGCTTCTACCTGGGGAATCCACTCGCTGATCTGTCCTCAGGACTGCGGGTCGTGCTTCTACCTGGGGAATCCACTTGCTGATCTGTCCTCAGGACTGCGGGTCGTGCTTCTACCTGGGGAATCCACTCGCTGATCTGTCCTCAGGACTGCGGGTCGTGCTTCTACCTGGGGAATCCACTCGCTGATCTGTCCTCAGGACTGCGGGTCGTGCTTCTACCTGGGGAATCCACTCGCTGATCTGTCCTCAGGACTGCGGGTCGTGCTTCTACCTGGGGAATCCACTCGCTGATCTGTCCTCAGGACTGCGGGTCGTGCTTCTACCTGGGGAATCCACTCGCTGATCTGTCCTCAGGACTGCGGGTCGTGCTTCTACCTGGGGAATCCACTCGCTGATCTGTCCTCAGGACTGTGGGTCGTGCTTCTACCTGGGGAATCCACTCGCTGATCTGTCCTCAGGACTACAGGTCGTGCTTCTACCTGGGGAATCCACTCGCTGATCTGTCCTCAGGACTGCGGGTCGTTCTTCTACCTGGGTAATCCACTCGCTGATCTGTCCTCAGGACTGCGGGTCGTGCTTCTACCTGGGGAATCCACTCACTGATCTTTCCTCAGGACTAGGGGTCGTGCTTCTACCTGGGGAATCAACTCGAGGAATCCACTCACTGATCTGTCCTCAGGACTGCGGGTCGTGCTTCTACCTGGGGAATCCACTCACTGATCTGTCCTCAGGACTGCGGGTCGTGCTTCTACCTGGGGAATCCACTCGCTGATCTGTCCTCAGGACTGCGGGTCGTGCTTCTACCTGGGGAATCCACTCGCTGATCTGTCCTCAGGACTGCGGGTCGTGCTTCTACCTGGGGAATCCACTCGCTGATCTGTCCTCAGGACTGTGGGTCGTGCTTCTACCTGGGGAATCCACTTGCTGATCTGTCCTCAGGACTGCGGGTCGTGCTTCTACCTGGGGAATCCACTCACTGATCTGTCCTCAGGACTACGGGTCGTGCTTCTACCTTGGGAATCCACTCAGGGAATCCACTCGCTGATCTGTCCTCAGGACTGCGGGTCGTGCTTCTACCTGGGGAATCCACTCGCTGATCTGTCCTCAGGACTAGGGGTCGTGCTTCTACCTGGGGAATCCACTCGCTGATCTGTCCTCAGGACTAGGGGTCGTGCTTCTACCTGGGGAATCCACTCGCTGATCTGTCCTCAGGACTGCGGGTCGTGCTTCTACCTGGGGAATCCACTCGCTGATCTGTCCTCAGGACTACGGGTCGTGCTTCTACCTGGGGAATCCACTTGCTGATCTGTCCTCAGGACTACAGGTCGTGCTTCTACCTGGGGAATCCACTCGCTGATCTGTCCTCAGGACTGCGGGTCGTGCTTCTACCTGGGGAATCCACTCGCTTATCTGTCCTCAGGACTGTGGGTCGTGCTTCTACCTGGGGAATCCACTCGCTGATCTGTCCTCAGGACTGCGGGTTGTGCTTCTACCTGGGGAATCCACTCGCTGATCTGTCCTCAGGAGTGCGGGTCGTGCTTCTACCTGGGGAATCCACTCGCTGATATGTCCTCAGGACTGCGGGTCGTGCTTCTACCTGGGGAATCCACTCAGGGAATCCACTCGCTGATCACTCCTCAGGACTGCAGGTCGTGCTTCTACCTGGGGAATCCACTCACTGATCTGTCCTCAGGACTAGGGGTCGTGCTTCTACCTGGGGAATCCACTCGCTGATCTGTCCTCAGGGCTGCGGGTCATGCTTCTACCTGGGGAATCCACTCGCTGATCTGTCCTCAGGACTGCGGGTGGTGCTTCTACCTGGGGAATCCACTCGCTGATCTGTCCTCAGGACTGCGGGTTGTGCTTCTACCTGGGGAATCCACTCGCTGATCTGTCCTCAGGAGTGCGGGTCGTGCTTCTACCTGGGGAATCCACTCGCTGATCTGTCCTCAGGACTGCGGGTCGTGCTTCTACCTGGGGAATCCACTCGCTGATCTGTCCTCAGGACTGCGGGTCGTGCTTCTACCTGGGGAATCCACTCGCTGATCTGTCCTCAGGACTGCGGGTTGTGCTTCTACCTTTTGAATCCACTCACTGATCTGTCCTCAGGACTGCGGGTGGTGCTTCTACCTGGGGAATCCACTCGCTGATCTGTCCTCAGGACTACGGGTCGTGCTTCTACCTGGGGAATCAACTCGCTGATCTGTCCTCAGGACTAGGTGTCGTCCTTCTACCTGGGGAATCCACTTGCTGATCTGTCCTCAGGATTGCGGGTCAAGCTTCTACCTGGGGAATCCACTCGGGGAATCCACTCGCTGATCTGTCCTCAGGACTGCGGGTCGTGCTTCTACCTGGGGAATCCACTCGCTGATCTGTCCTCAGGAGTGCGGGTCGTGCTTCTACCTGGGGAATCCACTCGCTGATCTGTCCTCAGGACTGCGGGTCATGCTTCTACCTGGGGAATCCACTCGCTGATCTGTCCTCAGGACTGCGGGTGGTGCTTCTACCTGGGGAATCCACTCGCTGATCTGTCCTCAGGACTGCGGGTTGTGCTTCTACCTTTTGAATCCACTCGCTGATCTGTCCTCAGGAGTGCGGGTCGTGCTTCTACCTGGGGAATCCACTCGCTGATCTGTCCTCAGGACTGCCGGTCATGCTTCTACCTGGGGAATCCACTCGCTGATCTGTCCTCAGGACTGCGGGTCGTGCTTCTACCTGGGGAATCCACTCGCTGATCTGTCCTCAGGACTGCGGGTTGTGCTTCTACCTTTTGAATCCACTCACTGATCTGTCCTCAGGACTGCGGGTGGTGCTTCTACCTGGGGAATCCACTCGCTGATCTGTCCTCAGGACTACGGGTCGTGCTTCTACCTGGGGAATCCACTCGCTGATCTGTCCTCAGGACTAGGGGTCGTCCTTCTACCTGGGGAATCCACTTGCTGATCTGTCCTCAGGACTGCGGGTCAAGCTTCTACCTGGGGAATCCACTCGGGGAATCCACTCGCTGATCTGTCCTCAGGACTGCGGGTCGTGCTTCTACCTGGGGAATCCACTCGCTGATCTGTCCTCAGGACTAGGGGTCGTGCGTCTACCTGGGGAATCCACTCGCTGATCCGTCCTCAGGACTGCGGGTCATGCTTCTACCTGGGGCATCCACTCGCTGATCTGTCCTTAGGACTAGGGGTTGTGCTTCTACCTGGGGAATCCACTCGCTGATCTGTCCTCAGGACTGTGGGTCGTGCTTCTACCTGGTGAATCCACTCGCTGATCTGTCCTGAGGACTGCGGGTCGTGCTTCTACCTGGGGAATCCACTCACTGATCTGTCCTTAGGAATGCAGCTTCTGAAAACGGAGATAACCCCGGTGACTAGATTGTAGTCCAGCAAATAGATCACGGTCTTCTTAAGGGTAAAAACAGTCCCTAAAGACTGAACAGTTTTTAAATTCAGATGTATAGTGATAATTGATGCTTATAAGCAAAGACTTTAATAAGTTTGTCCCTCCCTTGCACCGACCATCAGCTGCCATGGGTGTTTATCAGGGACATGCAATGGCTACCTTCATAAGAAGTAACAGTAATATATTATAACAGTAATATAACTGCCTGTTTTTGTCAGGTGTAATATAAAACAAGTTTAAAAAAATAAAAGAAATAAAAATACACCATGCTTAGGGGTTGAGTCATGATTAGTTGTAGTGATTGTGAGTAAAATGATCAGAAATGGAACCAGCATAACAGATTTGTGAGCTGGTTTTTCCCTAGTTTAAGTTTGTATTTCAAATAGGTTTATTTGTACCTTTTATTGCTGTTGTAGACTATTTGGCTGTCACTGTAGTTGCTGTTCTGTCTCGATGGCAGCGCGCTGTGTTAATTCATTTTAAGAAAGGGAAATGCTGATGCAATTTGATTGCAGGTTTCTAATGTGACAGTGTAGGCGCTGTGAAACTCAGGAAAGAACAACAATGCAGCACTCTGATTGGCTGAAAGACATTACAGCATGAGAAGGGATGCTGGTGTGGTTCAGTTGTGTGTACCATGTGAAAGATTTGTGGGGGTGCGCCTGCTCATATCCACTTTGACATTCTTTCCCTCCTCCAGCGATTCTTTAACTTGTACTGTATACCAGTCTGCCAGAGGGCGGGATCGCTACAAGTACTGTATGCAACCCTCTGATTGGTGGAAGTATTATTAGCGATCCAATCAAAACCGCCAGTAAAGCCAAAATAAATAATCTGCCCGTTATGCTCTATAGGTTAAGATGTGAGCTGTAATAAATAAACAATAAATCCTGAACTTTCTAACACCCCAGGACACAGTCTGCAGATTTTTTTTTAGAATTGGATACTAAGATGAAAGCGATATTAACAAGCATTCAAAGTTGATAAGTCGATATTTCATTTTCAAATACTGTTATTAAATATACAGTATAAAATATGTAAATATACCCCCTCCCCCCCCCAAAATGGCAGGTGTCCCGTTTTTGCATTTTGAAAAGATGGTCACCCTACTATCAATGGTATAGCATGCAGGTGTGGATACACAAAACAAAACACACAGTGGGGAAAAAGCTGCTAGAAAATAAAAAGACATAAAAATAACAGATCGCTCCTAAACTAATTCCTTATTCCCTGTCAACACACACAGCCGGCAGCACGCTTCCGCAAGACGTCTGTCTTCTTTACAAGTTTTTAAACTATTTACAAAATAAGCAAACAAAAAAGTACAAAAGCCCGCTATTTCCATGTGCAGACCCTCAGCCCTGACACACAGCCATATCAGCTCAATGTTATAAGAGATTCACGAGAAGGGGCTTCAGCAGGGAAGCTGATAGAAGACACTCACCCACTGCGATGTGGACAGGGTCACTATGAGGGGAGCTGAAGCTCTCTGTTCTCCCCTGCACTTTATACACACAGCTGTAGTTGCCCTGCTGTGCCTCAGAGACGACAGACATAGTGACCGTCACGTTGGTCTGTGGAGATCCAGCACTCTGTTTGGAGCTGTAGTTTCCAGAACCACTTTTGTACAAATAGAAATCAATGCTTGTGTAGAGTCTGGAGGGAGCAGTGCATGTGAAGCTGGACTCTTCACCAGGTTGAAATGAAAGTTAACTGGACTGCAGTGAGACTGATGGCTTTGTCATCACACCTGCATGAAACACAGCACTTTGTTTAATCCCATTCTGTACATCCTAGATATACTGTTCAGTTGTTATTTATGTACACAGTATATTGTACCAAAATAGTTTTCGTTGCTGTAATCCAGGGTTTAACTGGGGGTACGCATACCCCTCGGGGTACTGCTAATGGACATCTGGGGTACGCAGGACCAGAAAGCCAATAATAAAAATGCATGTAGGAAGTATCTTCACCACTCCAGTGTCCTCATCGTGTTCTCCCCATCCTCGTGATCCACAGCTGTGCAGTGAGGTCTCTGATCCATGGCACGCTACGTTATCCAGCCAGATTGTTCCACTCCGCTTTCCGAAGTGTGCGGCTCCTGGAACAGACACAGCGCCTCCACAGCCCAGCTCTCTGCACACAACCTGGGCGTCTGTCATGATGTTCCAGTCATCATCACACACTGTCCCCCACCGGCCATCATGATAAACCTCTACTCTCCCAAAGCAGCTGCTACTGCCATTCACCAGCCTCACATCAGCACTCTCTAAGAGAGAAGGCATTGACAGGGGTTCTGATTCTCAGATCTTATGCTATTTAAATCTGCAGTGTCCCTCATTGAACTTGAAGTTCATTGTACAGTATGATTATGATCCTGAGTGCCTGCTTACTAACACTAAATCCCTTTCTGTGTGAATCATTGGAAACAAGGCTGACCTTATTGTCCACTGTCTTCACCAGTAAGACATATTGGGCATTTCCTCCAGTAACTGATAAGCCCCCCAAGGAGAAGACTTCACCACACTTGAACCAATTGCCTCTTCATTCATCTGTCCAAATACCCAGCGGAACGATGGGCAGCTCAAACTAAGTGGGAGATTGGGGGAGACGAGGGTGAGAGAAGGTTGTGTTATCTAGGTAGTCTCTGTATTGTCGGCGACACAGCCGGGGTCTGTTAAATTTCTGTTTCAAGGTGAGTTATAGTCTTTCGCTAATTAAAATCCTCCTTTGCCAAGTGCAAATTAACTCCTGATAAATTATGACAATTAATACAGATTTGCTTTTAAATTCCCACGCAAACAAAAGAAATAGTCACAAGAAGCACTGCTCGTTAAGATATCAAGATTATTTTGTAAATCAACATAATTTCGGAAATCATGTCAGCAAGATTATTTAATAACAAGACGACCTCTTGAAAATGCCAAAATCAATGCTCCATAACGATGTGTTGATTAACTCTGTATGGATGTTAGTGGTCTGTCAGTGTGTTTATCTTACATAAGAGGACTATCAAGTGAGTTATACTATTGCATTAGATCTATACAGAATGAGCTAATGGCTCTTGAATACAGTCTGACATGTTTTATTACCCAAGCGCTTTGGGGGTTCTGGGAAAGCAGCCCCCCATTAAGCCTCTTGTACAACACAAATAAACTAACCTTTTGTATTTGTTGAGCAGTAAATTACATTTGAAATAAAATATTATCACCACTTAAGAATTGTGTGTGTGTGTGTATGTACTATATATGAACATTCTTCTCTGCACCTGTTGTTTTTGATGCATCTAAAATATAAAGTGAAGCAGAAAATGAAAGGAAATTTATAACAATTTTTCAAAACTTTAGTTATATTTTTCATAATTCATGTCATAATTTAAAATTCCCACATTTTACACAACAGTTATTTATACATACATATCCATATTTCCTAAATTGGAATTATAACATCATGAATGAAAGTATTTGGCATTGAAAAGATAGGAGGGTGTGCAAACGTTTGTCCACAAATATTTGTAAGGATATACCCAAGTAAAGTTTTACATTTACTGGCGTGGTGAAAGAGGCACATATTTACAGCATATTTAATACTGCATTTTAATTTTAGGCATACCAGGACTGACAGAAGCCTCTGTAAATAAAGCTCTGCTGAAATACCAGCTTCAGCCAAGCAAAGGTATTCTACATGCAGGCAAACTACAACACCAGCACAGGCACAGTTCCATTGCTGCCTGTTGCAGAGTCTGCAGACACACCCAGACGTAGAGATTTCACAGACAGAAGCTGTAAATATACTTAGAATTTCCTATTCAAATGAAAAATTCATGTTTGAGATAACACAAGAAAGCCACAGTTTTGGAACATGTATTATTTATTTATTTATTTATTTATTTATTTAAATTTAGTAGTCATCAATTGTTTTTACCCATTTTTCTTCCAATTTGAAATGTTCAATTGTATTTTAGGCTCAGCTCACCGCTACCACCCCTGCGCTGACTCGGGAGGGGTGAAGATGAACACACCCTGTCCTCCGAAGCGTGTGCCGTCAGCCGTCCGCTTCTTTACACTCTGCAGACTCACCGTGCAGCCACCCAAGAGCTACAGCGTCGGAGGACAACGCAGCTCTGGGCAGCTTACAGGCAAACACGCACGTGCCCGGCCAGACTACAGGGGTCGCTGGTGCGCGGTGAGCCGAGGACACCCTGGCCGACCTAAGCCCTCTGTAAATTATTTCTAATGTGAAAAACACATTGTTTTGCCCTGAAAGTTAATTGACCAAAATGTCATTATTACATACAATGCTATTTACCATTGTAATAATAATAGTAAAATCACTTTAATTTAATGGGTTTAACGTGAAACAACCAAATGTGCTTTTAAATTGTCCAAGTCTTTACTTTCTCTTTAAATGCAAAATGAAGAACGCTAAAACGAGAGTGCATCATTTTAATAAGTGACGAGTCTGTATTAATGTGAATACAATTACGAATAGTGATTGTAATAAAGTGTGTCCTGCATTTATTGTTTTTAAATGATAGATTCATCGCTTATTAAAAATGATGCTCCCCAGTTTGCATGCCGTTTCTTCGTTCTGCACGCACCAAAACCCTTTAACCAATTTTACACTAGTACTAAATGACTAGCAGGGATCAATTGAATTCTTAAACAGGAAGAAAACGTCAGGGGGACAGAAAAACAGCAACCCTAAATATAATAATAATAATAATAATAATAATAATAATAATAATAATAATAATAATAATAATAATACAGGTTATATTAACTAACCCTTAAAAAGGAAATATTTAATATATTAGAAAGCTACTTGTTAACAGTCAAAAAAACACTCATTAATGTAGCATGATTAAGAGTAACTCCCTTATAAATGGCTTATTTTCAAATAAAGAATACAAAGCCTTTTATTCATGCTGATAATTTCAGTTTCCATTGTATGCGCATCTTTAAACAATGAATGTAAATAGCTCAGTAAAGTCTTCTTTTTTTAGGGTGGCTAATTGCTGATCCAGAAGACACAGCCAAAGGATTCTGCAAATACTGCATAGTCTCAATAATATGCAAAAACAACAACACACATTAACAATGCTACTCCACATTCTGCCTTGAATAAAATAAACTGCTTCCAAGTAGCACCCGTGTTGGAGGCTAGACACAAAAAGAGAAGCGCAGAATTGAAACTAACGTTTGTACTGGCAAATCACACCGCCATTTCCACTGTGGATTACGTGTGTGTGAGACCATCAAAGACACTGCAAATGACACAAACTGCACTGCTCAGAGACATCCAGCTGCACAGAACGAGGTGCACAGCAGGGATACATTCAGTCCGGGGGCCATGCTTTTTCATTTGATTTTTGTAAGGTTTTTTCAGGATGGAGTTGGCAGGTTTTTGTAAAAAGTAGTTGGCAGCCCTGGTCAGCTGTCATTCATTACACATGCTAGTTGCAGATACGCACGGTTAAAAGGTCATTGCTATCTACAGGGTATTTGCGTCTCTAACAAGCGATATTTATTGCCAACACGCGATAATACAGGAACAAATGTTCACTGCACTTTATCTGGTAATAACCCTTCTCCTTCCTTGTTTGCAACTGACTCTGCCCTCAATCAATAACCTTCAGTCACACACTCTGTGCACATTCATTCCCATTCGCGTGAGTTACACTCCGTAACCTAACGGCGACTGACCTGCTTTCATTACTTCACTTGCATGCTTGTTGTGCCGTCATTTAGAAAACAAATACGCTGCGAGCGGGTGTCAATTTTAGACAAAAAGAAAGGAAATGAGATACCCATTTTAATGTAATAGTTTTAATAAAATGAAGATTATAAATATATTTGCTTTGTATTATTAAATGGCAATCAGAAATAGTATCATTGTAAGTGCCCCCCCCCCCCATACACACATCAAGAGTACCCTGTGCCCCCAAGATGTGGAGATTGCCTTATCTGGCCCTCCAGTGAATGTAATTGAATTCCCTGCTGTATGGAATAGTGAATGTTAAGGCTGAGCTTACTTGGCCCCCCACTGAGTATGACAAGCAGCTTACCTGTGCATAAACCATGTGTGTTTTAATTGTATTGTAATTATTAAAACCCAAATACTGTCCCATAGGATTGATTTTGCCATGCTGTGGTATTAGTGTTATGTTATTACTTGCTGTACAGTTGTAGTTTTTTTTAAATGTATATTGCAACAATAAAAATAATGCATAATAATTTTCAAATTGTCATTACCACGCCTCATCACATATGGGTGTTATGATTTAAAACCAAATCTGACTAATTAAAGTGCATTTTTAAATGCAATTGTCTTTTTATAATTATTTGTCCTCTTCAATGATACTTATAAAACAGCTTAATTTAACAGTGGGGTGTTCCGACCAGGCACAATAAACGTTAGGTGTAAAAATCAACAAACCAACACAAAAATGCGTCTGTAAAAAAAATGCGCTGTTGATTTTAACACCTAAATTGTATTGGCCCTGAACACCCGCTGTGTTAAATTTAAAACATGTTTTACAGTTTCCATGTTATGGGTTTATACTGTACATTTTTAGCCAATTGATGTGTAAAATAATTGTAGTCCTAATTTCTTTTCATGACCTGCAGACAACAGTGGAATACATGTGATTCTACATTATCACATGTGAAAAGCAACAGGATTGTCTAAAAAACATCAGTACACATTTACATGTGAAGAGCTACATATGTGCTCATTTAAATGTGATTTACAACATGTGATCACATGTGGACTCCAACACGATTATCTGTAAATTAACATGTGATCACATGTTTCTGTGAGTGTGTGGGGACATGTGGTTCTTTCGTAAGGGCAACTGGATTTAATTGAATTAATGTTATCAAGTACAAAAGTTAGTATGAAAACATTTCTAAAAAAAAAAAACATGTCTGCATCTCAAAACTTAGCCCGCAGTACAAATGCATTCAATACAACTCAACTAATATCCTAAAAGCATGTCATTTCTTAAAATACTGAATTTTTACCATGCATTGGTTAGTATTACATCTCCTGGCAGAGCAATCACATGACCTGAACAACACTGAGCTAGTGCCAGAGTGCTCGCTCTGCGTCCCGCCTCCATGTAAGCAATCTCTTCGTTCTGATTTGCGGATTTCTCTTTTGATTGACAGTCCGCCAATACTACCTTGCTACAGTTTATTTTTCTTTTACATTTAGTCATTAAAGTGGACTAAGAAAAAAAAGTTTGGCCCAGGTGCAAAACAGCAAAGCTAATATTCTGGAGAGCCCAAGAGCAATAACTGTAGATGTGATCAGGCCCCTGCATATTCTAAATATGGATGAACTCTCTGGATGTACTTTGTGAAAGCTGCAATACCTCAAGCCAGTTAAGCAAAATCGAACTTTCTTTAATTCCCCAAACACACTGACCAGTGCTGAATCCGCATGACCAATAAAATAAATATGTAAATACAATTTGCACACGACTTGGAGAAACTGTTTAGAAACATAATCCAGTGTGCAGATGAATATATACCAATTGAGAATGTACACAAACAGTGCCTGAATACAACATAGCACCTTATAATAAACGATAGCATGTCCTGCAGTATATTGTAGGAAGCGATAGTGTTTTTATATGGACGATGAAGCAGAGTGCACAGAAGCACACACTGTGGAAGGGTTCATTAAACAATCAGATCCCTGTACAGAACTGCACAAGTGTGCAGCTTTCAGTACCATCACATTGCCTGCAAACAGTGAAAGAGGCCCACCTGCTACAAGAACTACGTTCTGTTTCCCCAAAAGAGTCAAGCAGACCAGCGTTTGGGCTCTAGTGCCTTCATCAGTGTTATTGAAACTAAACTGAGTCAAGCAGACCAGCGTTTGGGCTCTAGTGCCTTCATCAGTGTTATTGAAACTAAACTGAGTCAAGCAGACCAGCGTTTGGGCTCTAGAGCCTTCATCAGTGTTATTGAAACTAAACTGAGTCAAGCAGACCAGCGTTTGGGCTCTAGAGCCTTCATCAGTGTTATTGAAACTAAACTGAGTCAAGCAGACCAGCGTTTGGGCTCTAGAGCCTTCATCAGTGTTATTGAAACTAAACTGAGTCAAGCAGACCAGCGTTTGGGCTCTAGTGCCTTCAACAGTGTTATTGAGGTGAAACTAGAAGAAACTGAGTGAAGTAGACCAGCGTTTCAGCTGGTGTCTTCATCGGTGCAATGACCCTTGACTACTTGACTGAGTTTTAATTTTGAAGTTATGACAGACTAGAATCTCTCTAATCCTGGTACCTAAATACTGTACAAGGAAGAGCTCATGCGTGCAGCAAGCATATACATGACTTAGTGAATCACTGAGCTAGAAGAATGACGATTAGAATAACAAATAGAATTGGTTTCCACAAAATGATGGAAAATATAAAAACAAACACTGCAGAAACAGATACATGATACGCACAGGGACTAATGAGATACAGTGATGCAGTGCACTCACAAATACACAATGTGCAAATCTACTGGAATCTTTTGATATAATCGAATGGATTTATTTCTGTATAACGACGGAATTTGAAAACACGACAATAAAATATTTAATAAAAAATGTAATCTTTATTTTTTTTTCTTATAGGACTTTAAATAACAAAATACAGTTCTAAGGAAGTCTAAATCAGGGCTGTTCAACAGATGGCTCTTGAGCCCTATACATCGTATTGAGCTCCACAATCCAGCTCTTAAAGTCTCCCATTGAAGGTTTATCGTGGAAAGACTGCAGGGACAATCTGCTGCAGAAGCAAGCCATGAAAATGCTAATAAACTGATCTTGTGTTTAAACACTCACATACTGGATCTGTGTCTATTTTGGTTACCACTGTTCTACCTCGAGTGTCTGTGTTTCTATTCACTCAGCTATTTGAATGTTTTATGTTAGTCTTTATTTTTTCTGTTAGTAATACATATGGCTCCTTAAGAACTCCCTACTCATCGGTATGGCTCTGTAAATCCAAAAGTTTTGATGCAGCCCTTATAAAAGTTTCCCATAGTAAAAGCACAGCGAAGTGTAATAAAACACAGCGAAAGCACGGTAAAGCATAGATAAGCATTGTAAAGCACTGCGGGGTACAGTAATATCTTTAACATTGCAAACCCTAGTAAACTATGGCAAATGAACAGTATAGCCATGGGAAAAACTTGGGAAAATCGCAAAACGTGTAAATGTTTGTGGAGGAGCCCTATACTAACAGGTTATTTGAAAAACAACAAAAACATTTTGAATAGGCAACAATAAGTTCAAATTAACAAAGCACTGTACCATGCACAAGTGTTCTTTTCAAAGACACTGAACTTACTAATTTCTTTTAACATTTCTACATTGAGCACTGCTGAGTGCTTCATCGTTATGGATGGTAAAAGTGCAGAAATATAGAACCTGTTCCCGCCCTGTCCATAACTGTGTACTGGACCCCTTTCTCCCTCCAGCCCTTTACATGAAATCAGTGAAGACTCACAGAAGCAGATGGGAAGCAGGACTCGCAGCATCATGATATCCAGGATGAGTTGCTCTCTCACCCACGCTGGAGTAGGAGATTCTGAAGGACTGAAGGCTCACAATGGAGCTGCACTGCAGACACTAAACATGAACAGGGCAGGGCTCCAACAGGACAGGGCTGAACAGGACAGGGCTGCACAGGACAGGGCTCACACACCCCCTCCCCTCTCACACACCACTCCCCTCTCCACAGGGGCTCCACACACCCTCCCTCTCCACAGCGGCTCACACACACCCCTCTCCACAGGGTCCACACACCCTCCCCTCTCCACACACCCCCTCCCCTCTCCACACACACCCCTCCCCTCTCCACCACCTCTGACTCATTGTGGTGCTTTTTTGACTGCCTTTTTTAGTTGCTCTTGTCACTTATTTTTAAATGTGTTTCCTCAGTTTAAAAACAGAGACTGGTTAAATATCTCAGTTCTGTTGAAAGGTCATCAAATGACATGATTTGAATCAGGTATTCAAACCCTTAGAAAAGTTCTCAATGGAAAATGTGCACTATAAATGTAGCTTTCCTATGCTTTTCCATGCTTTCCCATGGTTATACTATGCTTTAACTATAGTTTACCACAGTGTGCCATGCTTGTTAATATGCTTTTGTGTGTTTTACAGTGCTAAGCTGTGCTTTACCAAACTTTTACTAAGCTTGATTACACTACCTTAATATCTGTACAGTAAATGAAGTCTGAATGAGCTGAACTGTAGTTTCCATTTATTTATTTTATTGACCGATGTAAAAACCTCATATGAGGCAAAATCGTTTTATTCCTGTTGCTACTGGTTCCTACTGCAATAAGAATAAGAGGGGCTGTGTCTAGTTTAACTTTTATATTATATATTATAAAGACATTTCAGAGGGCTGGATCGCATCAATATCAGGGTCTAGTGCTGTATATTATAAAGACATTTCAGAGGGCTGGATCGCATCAATATCAGGGTCTAGTGCTGTATATTATAAAGACATTTCAGAGGGCTGGATCGCATCAATATCAGGGTCTAGCGCTGTATATTATAAAGACATTTCAGAGGGCTGGATCGCATCAATATCAGGGTCTAGTGCTGTATATTATAAAGACATTTCAGAGGGCTGGGTCGCATCAATATCAGGGTCTACTGTATATAACATACAGATAATATTCCTAATTTTGTGCATTAGGCTCTTTGTAATATCTATCGAAGAGGGGTTACGTTTTTTGTTCTGGTGATAAAAGAATATCTGATAAATAAAATACTACTCGTCTGGGTTCAAAGAGACTTGAAATCTCTATTTCAAACTAGCTCTGAGTACACTCACTTCCTGTAGAAACCAGACGCAGTGGGTGTGATCTGCAGAGCAGGGTGTGACAGGAAGTGGAGTGCTGCACTGAGGTCCTTGGACCACACAAACCACAAACCATGTGTGATGTGGACTGGTGCAGTGCGTTTGGTCCTGTATCACACTATCCATTATACAAAGCACTGTGCGACTTTTCATTATTCTTATTAACGTCACCAGGGAATTTCATTTACTTTACTTTATGAATGACCATTTCCGCAGACATGATTCAACTATCAACCAATTAGTATTGCCGTCTGGGTGCCGGAATTTAGTGTTTCAACCAATTAACGTTAGGCATTGAAATGCAAGGGCGGGCATTCATAGCTTATTCGACCTATCACTGATAGTATCAGCACCAAACGCTGTCATGTGATAGACAGCGTTTAATGTGCTAGCAGCTGGTTTCGCTGTGATAACTGTGCTTAACAACATCGGAGGGCAGTAAAAGTAAATCTCTCTAACTTCCAGAAACACATTTAAAACAGTAGAGAATAAAGGATTAACGTTTAACCTATGTCAATACATTTCCAATAAACATCAACTTTATTAACTGTTGTTAATAGACCAAAGTTTGAGACGCCTTAAAAATTGCTTACGCAGCACAATGAGTCAAAAAACACATCTTGTCTATTGTCATATTGTTTCTATAGCTGTTGCAACATTTAGGTTCTTCTCGTTTTTGAATAGGCTACAATGTAGCCGCTACATATTGCAAACAGCAC
>JAGXEW010001248.1:0-20000 GCA_030684275.1 Acipenser oxyrinchus oxyrinchus | reverse complement strand
CAGCACGCCAAACAACACCTGACATCTTCCCAGCATGCGCACGGGACCCTGCGACCCCGCGCGGGTTTCCTGCGGCTCGCCAAACAACACCTGGCACCTTCCCAGCGCGCACCCTTGCCCCAGCGACCCCGCACGGGGTCCCAGCAGCTTGCTAAACGATACCTGTCACCGTCCGAGCGAGCGTACGGGCCACAGGGAACCCCCGCGGGGTCCCAACGCCTTGCCAAACGACACCTGCCACCTTCCCAGCGTGCGTGGGTACAATGCGGCTCTCCAAACGACACCTGACACCATCCCAGCACGCACCCGGGCCCCAGCGAACCCTGGCAGGATTCCTGCGGCTCTCCAAACGACACCTGTCGCCATCCCAGCGTGCGCACGGGCCCCAGTGACCCTGCACGAGGTCCCAGCGCCTCGCCAAACGAAATCTGGCACCTTCCCAGCTCACACACGGGCGCCAGCGACCCAGTGCGGAGTCCCAGCGGCTCGGCAAATGACACCTGCCACCTTCGCATCATGCGCCCAGGCCCCAACGACCGCGCGCAGGGTCCCAGCGCCTCACCAAATGACACCTGCCACCTTCCCAGCACACGCGTGGAGTCCCAGCTGCTTGCCAAACGACACCTGCCACATTCCCAGCGTGAGCATGGGACACAGAGACCCCGCGCGAGGTCCCAGAGCCTTGCCAAACAACACCTGGCACCTTCCCAACGCGCACCCAGGCCCCAGAGGCTCGCCAAGCGACACCTGCAACCTTCCCAGCGCACGCACCTGCCCCAACGACACCACGCGGGGTCCCAGCGGCTCGCCAAACGACACCTGCCACCATCCCAGCGCACGTGCGGACCACTGCGAACCTGCGCGGTGTCCCAGAGGCTCGCCAAACGACACCTGGCACCTTCCCAGCTCGCACACGGGACCCAGCGACCCCGCGCGGATTCCCAGCGGCTCGCCAAAAGATAACCGCCACCTTCCAGCGACTTGCAAGCGACACCTGCCACATTCCGAGCGTGCACGGGCCCCAGCGACCCTGTGCGGTTTCCAAGTGGCTCGCCAAACAACACCTGCCACCTTCCCAGCGGGCGCATGGGCCCCAGCGACCCCACTCCGGGTCCCAGCGGCTCGCCAAACGACACCTGCCACCTTTCCAGATCGCACACGGGCGACAGCAACTCCGCGCAGTGTCCCAGCGGCTCGCCAAATGACACCAGCCAGCTTCCCAGCCTGCGCAAGAGCCCCAGCAACCCCGCGATGGGTCCCAGCGGCATGCCAAATGACACCTGCCTCCTGTGCAGTGCGCATGGGCCCTAGCGACCCCGCACTGGGACCCAGTTGGCGCGCCAAACGACACCTGGCACCTTCGCAGCGAGCGCCGTGGCCCCAGCGGCTCGCCAAATGACACCTGCCACCTTCCCAGCGTGAAGACGGGCCCCAGCGACACCGCAGCGGGTCACAGCGGCTCGGCAAACGACACCTGCCACCTTCCCAGCACACGCACGGGACCCAGCAATCCCGCGTGTGGTCCCAGCGGCTCGCCAAAAGACAACTGCCACCTTCCAAGCGCGCATGGGGATCCAGTGGCTTGCCAAATGACACCTGCCACATTCCGAGCGAGCACGGGCCCCAGAGACCCTGCGCGGTGTCTAAGCGATTCGCCAAACAACACCTGCCACCTTCCCAGTGCGCGCACGGGCCCCAGCGACTCGTGCTCGGTCCCAGCGGCTCGCCAAACGACACCTGCCAGCTTCCCAGCACGCACACGGGCCCCAGCGACCCCGCGAGGGGTCCCAGCGGCTCGGCAAACGACACCCGCCAGCTTCCCAGTGTGCACACGGGCCCCAGCGACCCCGCGCGGGGTCCCAGCGGCATGCCAAACGACACCTGCCACCTTCCCAGCGCGTGCGGTGTTCCAGCGGCATGCCAAACAACACCTGCCACATTCCGAGCGAGCACGGGCCACAGCGACCCTGCGCGGTGTCCAGTCAGCTCGCCAAACAATAGCTGTCACCGTCGCAGCGCGGGCACAGGCCCAAGCGACCCCACTCAGGGGCCCCAGCTGCTCTCTAAACGACACCTGGCATCTTCCCAGCATGCGCATGGGACCCAGCGACCCAACGCGGGGTCCCAACGGCTCGCCAAACGACACCTGGCACCTTCCCAGCTCGCACACGGGCCAGAGCGACCCCGTCCGGGGTCCCGGCGGCTCGGTAAATGACACCTGCCACTGTCCCAGAGTGCGCATGGGCCCCACCGACCCCGCACGGGGTCCCAGCAGCTCGCTAACCGACACTTGGCACCTTCCCAGCGCGCGCCAACCCTAGCGACCCCGCCTGAGGTCCCAGCGGCTCGCCAAACGACACCTGCCACCTTCCCAGCACGTGCATGGGCACCAGCAACACTGTCTCATCGTACCCCAGCGACACCGCGCCTGGTACCAGAGGCTCAGCAAACTGTCCCTGGCACCTCCCCAGCTCTTGCACGGGCACCAGCAACCCCGCACTGGGTCCCTGCTGCTCAAAAATTGGTCCCTGGCACCACCCCATCAAGCGCATGGGCCCCTGTGACATTGCGTGGGGTCCCAGCGGCTCGTCAAATGGTCCCTGACACCTCCCTATCGCGCGCACGGAGCCCAGCGACCCTGCGTGGGGTACCAACGGCTCGCCAAATGGTCCCTGGCACCTCCACAGCGCACACTGGACATAGCGACCCTGTGCGGGGTCCAAGCTGCTTGCCAAACTGTCCCTGGCAGCTACCCAGAACACGCGCACGGGCCCCAGCGACCCCGTGCGGTGTCCCAGCTGCTCACCAAATGGTCCCTGGCACATCTACAGCACACGCACGGGCCCCAGCGAACCCGCCTGGGGTACCAGGGGCTCGCCAAATGATCCCTGGCACCTCCCCAGCGCGCACACGGGTCCCAGCGGCTCGCCAAATGGTCCCTTGCACATCCACAGTGCACGCACGGGCCCCAGCGACCCTGCGCGGGGTCCCAGCAGCCCGCCAAACGATCCCTGGCACCTCCCCAGCACGCACGACGGGCCCAGCCACTTCGGGCGTGGTCCGAGCGACTCACCAAATGGTCCCTGGCACCTCCTCCGCCCGCGCATGGGCACCAGCGACCCCAGGCGGGTTCCACCTGCTCACCAAATTGTCCCTGGCACCTTCCAGGGCTTGCACGGTCCCTAGTGACTTCGCGCGGGTTCCCACCGGCTTGCCAAACGGTCCCTGGCACCTCCCTTGTGCGCGCACTGGACACAGCGACTCTGCGCGGGATCCCAGCAGCTCGCCAAATGGTCCCTGCCAACTCCACACCACATGTCCGGGCCCCACCGACCCCGAGCGGGTTCCCAGCAGCTCGACAAACTGTCCCTGGCACCTCAACAGTGCATGCACAGGGCCCAGTGACCCTGCGTGGGGTCCGAGCGGCTTGCCACACTGTCCCTGGCACCTCCCCAGCGCGCGCACGGACACTAGCGACCCCACGCAAGGTCCCAGCGGCTCGCCAAACCATCCCTGGGCCCTCCCCAGCACTCGCACGGGCCCCAGCGACCCCGCACAGGGTCCCATCTGCTCACCAAATGGTCCTTGGCAAGTCCCAAGCACGCACACGGGCCCAGCGACCCCATGCGGGGTCCCAGCGCCTCGCCAAATGGTCCCTGTCACTTCCACACCACACGTCCGGTCCCCACCGACCCTGGGCGGAATCCCAGTGGCTCGCCAAATTGTCCATGGCACCTACCCAGTGCGCGCACAGGGCCCAGCAACCACGTGCGGGGTCCCAGCGGATCGCAAATGGTCACTGGCACATCCTCAGTGCGCGCACGGGCCCCAGCAACTTCACGCAGGGTCCAAGCAGCCTGACAATATGTCCCTGGCACCTCCCCAGTACGCGCACGGGGCCTAGAGACCCCGCGTGGGGTCCCAGCGGCTCATCAAATGGTCCCTGGCACCTCCCCAGCGCGAGCACGGATCCAAGCGACCCCGCACTGGGTCCCAGCTGCTCGCCAAATGATCCCTGGCACCTACCCAGCGAGCGCACAGGGCCCAGCAAACACACGGTGTCCCAGCGGCTCGCCAAATGGTCCCTGGACCCATCCTAGCGCACGCACAGGAACCAGCGACCCTGAGCGGGGTCCCAGCGGATCGCCAAAAAGTCCCTGGCAACTCCACAGCGTGCGTAAAGGCACCAGCGACCCCGCGCGGTGTCCGAGCAGCTCTGCAAACAGTCCCTGGCACATCCCCAGCGCGTGCATGGACACTAGCGACCCCACGAGAGGTCCCAGCGGATCGCCAAACGATCCCTGGCACTTCCCCAGCACTCGCACGGGCCCCAGCAAACCCCCACGGGGTCCCAGCAGCTTGCCAATCGATCCCTGGCACGTCCCCAGCACGTGCACGGGCCCGTGACCCGTGCGGGCACTCAGAGGCTCACCAAACAGTCCCTGGCACTACCCCTGCACTCGCATGGGCCCCAGCAACCCGGCATTGTTGTCCCAGCGGCTCACCAAATGCTCTGTGGCACCTCCTCAGCGTGCGCACGGGCCCCAGCAACTTCACGCGTGGTCCCAGCGGCTCGCCAAACGGTCCCAGGCACCTCCCCAACGCGTGAACTTGCCCCCTCGACTTCGCACGGGGTACCAGGAGCTCAATAATCTGTCCCTGGCACCTCCCCTACTCGCGCACGGGGCACAGAGACCCCGCGCGGGGTCTCAGCGGTTCGTCAAATGGTCCCTGTCACCTCCCCAGCATGCGCACAAGCCCCATCGACTTCGGGCATGGTCCCAGCTGCTCGCCAAACGGTCCCTGGCACCTACCCAGCGCATGCACTGGGCCCAGTGATTTCGTGCAGGGTCCCAGTGGCTTGCCAAATGGTCCCTGACACCTCCCCAGCACACGCACGGGGCCCAGCGAACAAGCACAGGGTCCAAGCGGATCTCCAAATGGTCCCTGGCAACTCCCTAGCGCACGGTCCCCAGCGACTTTGCGCGGGGTCCCAGCAGCTTTCCAAACGGTTCCTGGCACCTCCTCAGCGAGCACGGTTCCCAGAGACCCCGTGCAGGGTCCCAACGGCTCTCCAAATGGTCCCTGGTACATCCCCAGTGCGCACACGGGGCCCAGCGTCCCCGCGCGGTGTCCCAGAGGCTCGCCAAACAGACCCTGGCACATCCCTAGCGCGCACGATCCCCAGTGACTCCGCGCGGGGTCCCGGTGGCTCGCTAAACGGTCGCTGCTACCTCCCCAGCATGCATACGGGCCCCAGCGACCCCGAGCGGTGTTGCAACGGCTCAACAAACGGTCCCTTTACCTCCCCTCCTCGCGCACAGGGCCCAGCGTCCTGCGTGGCAACTCCACAGCGCGCACGGACCCCAGTGACTTCGTGCGTGGTCCCAGCAGCTCACCAAACTATCCCTGGCACTACCCCTGCATTAGTACGGGCCACAGCAACCCGGCACGGGGTCCCAGTGGCTCACCAAATGCTCTGTGGCACCTCCTCAGCGTGCGCACGGGCCCCAGAGAATTCGCATGGGGTCCCAGCAGCTCAACAAACGGTCCCTGGCACTTCCCCTCCTCGCACGGGGCCCAGCAACCCAGCGACCCTGCGACCCAGCGACCCAGCGCTGGGTGCCAGCGGATCTCCAAATGGTCCCTGGCACCTTCTCAACACGTGCACTTGCCCCAGCGACTTCGCGCATGGTCCCAGCGGCTCACAAAATGGTCCCTGGCACTTCCACAGCGCGACACGGTCCCCAGCGACTTTGAGTGGGGTCCCAGCAGCTCGCGAAATGATCCCTGGTACCTCCCCAGCGAGTGCACGGGGCCCGGCGACCCCTTGCGGGCACTCAGATGCTAACCAAACTGTCCCTGGCACTGCCCCTGCACTCGCACGGGCAACAGCAACCCGACACGGGGTCCCAGCGGCTCGCCAAATGCTCTGTGGCACCTCCTCAGCGTGCGCACGGGCCCCAGCGAATTCGCGTGCGGTCCCAGCAGCTCAACAAACGGTCCCTGGCACTTCCCCTCCTCGCAAGGGGCCCAGCGACCCAGAGCTGGGTGCCAGCGGATCGCCAAATGGTCCCCGGTACCTCCCCAGTACGCACACGGGGCCCAGTGACACCGCACGATGTCCCAGAAGCTCGCCAAACGGTCCCTGGCACCTCCCCAGCTCGTGCACGGTGCCCAACGACCCCGTGCGGGGTCCCGGCGGCTCACCAAATGATCCCTGGCACCTTCCCAAGCGCGACGAGCCCCAGTTACTTCGCACGGGGTCCAAGCGGCACAACAAACGGTCCCTGACATCTCCCCTCCTCGTGCACGGGGCCCAGCGACCCTGCGCGGTGTCCCAGCGGCTCACCAAATGGTCCCTGACACCTCCCCAGCTGCACTCTCCCCAGCGACATTCGAGCGGGGTTGCAGCGGCTCAAAAAACTGTCCCTGGCACCTGCCCTCCTAGCACGGGGCCCAGCGGCCCCGCGCTGTGTCCAAGCAGATCGCTAAATGGTCCCTGGCACCTCCCCAACGTGTGCACTTGCCCCAGGGACTTCGCGCATGGTCCCAGCGGCTCTCTAAATGGTCCCTGGCACCTCTCTAGCACGCACGGGGCCCAGCAACCGCGTGCAGGGTCCCAGTGGATCGCCAAATGGTCCCTGGCACCTCCCCAATATGTGCACTTCCTCCAGCGACTTCGCGCGGGTTCCTAGCGGCTCGCCAAACTGTCCCTGGCACTTCCCCAGTTCGCGCACGTGCCCCAGCAACCACGCACGGGTTCCCAGCGTCTCACCAAATGGTCCCTGGCATCTGCCCAGCATGCGTACGGGCCCCAGCGATTTGGCGCGGGGTCCCAGTGGCTCGCTAATTGGTCCCTGGCACCTCCCCAGCGCGCACAAGGCCAAGCGACCCTGTACGGGGTCCCAGCGGCTTGCCAAATGGTCTCTAGCACCTCCCCATTGTGCGCACAGCCCCAGCAACTTTGCGTGGGGTCACAGCGGCTCTCCAAAGGGTCCCTGGCACCTCCCCAGCGCGCATGGGCCCCAGCGACCTCACGCGGGGTCCCAGCGGATCAACAAACGGTCCCTGGCACCTCCCCAGCATGCATGGGCCCCAGCAACCCCGAGCAGGGTCTCAGCGGCTCTTTAAATGGTCCCTGGCACCTGCCCAGCGAGCACGGGTCCTAGCGACTTCGGGCAAGGTCACAGCCGCTCAACAAGCGATCCCTGGCACCTCCCCTCCTCACACACTGGGACGAACGACCCCAAGCGGGGTCCCAGAGGCTCTCCAAATTGTCCCTGGCACATCCCCAGCATGCGCATTGTCCCAAGCGACTTCGAACATGGTAGAAGTGGCTCACTAAATGGTCTTAGGCACCTCCCAAACGCTTGCACTTACACCCGCAACTTCGCACTGGGTCCCAGCGGCTCAACAAATGGTCCCTGGAACTTTCCTACTGCAAGACGGGGTCCAGCGAACACGCATGGGGTCCCAGTGGCTCGACAAATGTTCCCTGACATCTCCCCAGCACGCGCACCGGCCCCAGCGACCCCGTACGGTGTCCCAGCGGCTCTAAAAACGGTCCCTGTCACCTCCCCACCGCTCTCACGGTGCCCAGCGACTTCGTGCGGGGTCACAGTGGCTCGCAAAATGGTCACTGGCACCTCCCCAACGCATGCACTTGCCCCCTCGACTTCATGTGCGGGCCAGCGGCTCAGCAAATTCTCCCTGGCACCGCCACAGCGCTCGCACAGTGCCCAGCGACTTTGTGCGGGGTCCCAGTGGCTCACAAAACGGTCCCTGGCACCTCCCCAGCCTGCACACGGGCCCCAGCGACCCGCGTGGGGTCCCAGGAGCTCGCCAATTGGTCCCTGGTACATCCCCAGCGCACACGGGGCCAAGCGACCCCATGCGGTGTCCCAGCGGTTCGACAAATCGTTCCTCCACAGCGCGATCACGGGCCCCAGCGACTTCGGGCAGGGTCCCAGAGGCTTGCCAAACGGTCCCTGGCAGCTCACCAGCATGCGCACAGGCCCCAAAGACTTTGCGCAGGGTCCAAGCAGCTCACTAAATGGTCCCTGGCACCTGCACAGCGCGCGTACGGGCCCCAACGCCCCAGCACTGGGTCCCAGCAGCTCGCCAAATGGTCCCTGGCACCTCCCCAGTGCGCACATGGGGCCCAGCGATCCCACACGGGGTCCCAGCAGCTCGCCAAACGGTCCCTGGCACCACCCCAGTGCGTGCACTGGGCCCAGCGACCCCGCGCGGGGTCCCAGCAGCTCGCCAAATGGTCCCTGGCACCTCCCCAGTGCGCGCACGGACACCAGTGACTTAGCGCTGGTCCCACAGGCTCGCCAAACGGTCCCTGGCAGCTCCCCAGCACGCTCACTGGACCCTGCGACCCTGCGTGTGGTCCCAGCGGCTCACCAAATGGTCTGAGCACCTGCCCAGCAAGCGCACTGGGCCCAGCGACAGCATGCGGAGTCCCAACGGCTCGCCACATGCTCCCTAGCTCCTACCCAGAGCATGCACAGGGCCCAGCAACTACGTGTGATGTATCAGCGGCTCGCCAATGGACCCTGGCACATCCCCACTGCACACACGGGCCCCAGCGACTTCACGCGGGGTCCAAGCAGCTCGCCAAACTGTCCCTGGCACCTCCCCAGTGCGCGCACGGTGCCCAGCTACCCCGCGCGGGGTCCCAGTTGCTCGCCAAATGTTACCTGGCACCTCCCCAGCGTGTGCACGGGCCCAGCGACTTCAGCCTGGTCCATGCGTCTTGCCAAACTGTCCCTGGCGCCTACCCTGTGCACGCACGGGCCCCAGCGACCCCGTACGGGATCACAGCGGCTCACCAAATGGTCCCTGGCACCTACCCAGCACGCGCATTGGCCCCAGCGACACCCTGCGGGTTCCCAGCGAATCGCCAAACGGTCCCTGGCTCCTCCACAGCGCGCACATGGGGCCCAGCAACACCGCGCGGGGTCCCAGAGGCTCGCCAAATGATCCCTGGCACCTCCCCAGCGCACACACTGGCCCCAGCTACTTTGCGCATGGTCTAAGCGGGTTCCCAAACTATCCCTGGCACCTCCCCAGCAAGTGCACAGGATTCAGTGACATTGCGCGTGGCTCCAGCGGCTCTCCTAATGGTCCCTGGCACCTCCCCAGTGCGTGCACGGAGCCCAGCGAACCCACACGGGGTCCCAGCGGCTCGCCAAAATGTCCCTGCCACCACCCCAGCACGCGCATGGGCCCCAGCGACCCCCTGCGGGTTCCCAGCGGAACGCCAAACAGTCCATGGCTCCTCCACAGCGCGCGCATGGGGCCCAGCGACCCCGCGCGGGGTCCCAGCGGCTCGCCAAATGGTCCCTGGCACCTGATTCCAGCACGTGCACAGGAATCAGCGACCCTGCGCGTGGCTCCAGCAGCTCGCCTAATGGTCCCTGGGACCTCCCCAGTGCGTGTACGGGGCCTAGCAACCCCAGACGGGGTCCCAGCGGCTCGCCAAAAGGTCCCTGGCACCACCCCAGCGCTGCACTGGGCCCAGCGACCCCGCGCGGGATCCCAGCAGCTAGCCAAATGGTCCCTGGCCCCTCCCCAGCTCACGCAAGGGGCATTAGCGACCCTGCATGTGGTCCCAGCGGATCGCCAAACGGACCCTGGCACCTCACCAGTGCGTGCACGGACACCAGCGACCCCTCACGTGGTCCCAGCTGCTCGCCAAATGGTCCCCAGCATTTCCCCAGAACGCACACGAGCCCCTCCGACCCCGTGTGGGATCCCGGCACCTTGCCAAGTGATCCCTGGCACCTCCCCAGCGGGCGCACGGACACTAGCAACCCCACGCAGGGTCCCAGCGGTTCGCCAAACGGTCGCTGGCACCTCTCCAGTGAGCGCACGGGCATAAGTGACCCCGCGCGGTGTCACAGCTGCACACCAAATGTTCCATGGTCTCTCCCCAGCGAGCGCACAGGGCACAACGACCCCCGCGTGAGGTCCCAGCGGCTCGCCAAATAATCACTGACATCTCCCCAGCGCGCGCCACGGTCCCCAGTGACTTCGCGTATGGTCCCACAGGCTCGCCAAACGGTCCCTGGCACCTCTCCAGCACGCTCACTGGACCCTGCGACCCTGCGTATAGTCCCAGCGACTCGCCAAATGGTCCGGGCACCTGCCCAGAAAGCTCACTGGGCCCAGCAACCCCGTGCGGAGTCCCAATGGCTCTCCACATGCTTCCTGGCTCCTACCCAGAGCTTGCACAGGGCCCAGCAACCACGTGTGATGTATCAGCGGCTCGCAAATGGACCCTGGCACATCCCCAGAGCGCGCATGGGCCCCAGCGACTTCACGCGGGGTCAAAGCAGCTCGCCAAACTGTCCCTGGCACCTCCCCAGTGCGCGCACGGTGCCCAACTACCCCGCGTGGGGTACCAGCGGCACGCCAAATGATCCCTAGCACCTCCCTAATGAGCGCACAGGCATAAGCGAACCCACACGCGGTCCCAGCTGTTCGCCAATAGGTCCCTGGTACTTCCGCAGCACGAGCACGGGCCCCAGCGACCCCGCTTGGGGTCCCAGCGGCTTGCCAAATTTTCCCTGGCACCTCCCCAGCGCACACATTGGCCTCAGCTACTTCGCGCGTGGTCTAAGCGGGTTCCCAAACTGTCCCTGGCACCTCCCCAGCACGCGCACAGGATTCAGCGTCCATGCGCGAGGATCCAGCGGCTCGCCTAATCATCCCTGACACCTCCACAATGTGCACAGGCCGCAGCGACCCCGTGCAGGGTCCCAGCGACTCGCCAAATATTCCCTCGCACCTACCCAGCGCACGCACAGGGCCCAACAACCATGCGTTGGGTCCCAGCAGCTCGCCAAATGGTCCCTGGCACCTACCCAGCACGCGCACAAGGCCCAGCAACCACGCATGGGGTCCCAGCAGCTCGCCAAGTTTTACCTGGCACCTCCCCAGCACGCATCCGGGAATCAGGGACCCCCTGCCAGTACTCGGCTGCTCGCCAAATGGTCCCTGGAACCTCCCCCAGCGGGAGCGCGGTCCCCAGTGAATTTGCGCGGGTTACCACCGGCTCGCCAAGTTGTCCCTGGCACCTCCCCAGCACGTGTCCGGTCCCCAGCGACCCCGTCTGGGTTCCCAGCGGATTGCCGAACGGTCCCTGGCACCTCCTCAGAGCACGCACAGACACTAGCGACCCCACGCGGGGTCCCGGTGGCTAGCCAAATGGTCCCTGGCTCCTACCCATAGCACGCACAGGGCCCAGCAACCATGCGCGTGGTCCCACCGGCTCGCAAATGGTCCCTGGAAACACCCCAGCGAGTGCACGGTGCCCAGCGACATTACATGGGGTCCCATCTGCTTGCCAAATGGTCCCTGGCACCTCACCAGCACGACCCCTGTGCGGGGTCCCAGCGGATTGACAAATGGTTTCTGGAACCTACCCAGTGCACGCTCAGGGCCCAGCAACCCCGCATTGGGATCCAGCGGCTCGCCAAATAGTCCTTGGAACCTCCCCAGCGTGTGCATCGTGCACAAGCGACCCCACGTGGGGTCCCAACGGCTCGCCAAACCGTACCTGGCGCCTCCCCAGTGCCCTCACGGGCCCCAGCGACCCCCCACGGGGTCCCAGCTGCTCTCCAAATGGTCCCTAGCACCTCACCAGCTCATGCACGGGCACCAGCAACCCAGCGCAGGATCCCAGCTGCTCGCTAAACGTTCCCTGGCACCTCCCCAGCTACCCCATGCGTGGTCCAAGCGCCTTGCCAAATGGTCCCTGGTACCTCCCCAGCACACGCACGGGCCACAGCGACTTCGCACGGGGTTCCAGCGGCTGGCAAATAGTCCCTGGCACCTCCCCAGCATGCGCACGGAGCCCAGCAACCCTGTGCGGGGTCCCAGCGGCTCACCAAATGGTCCCGGGCCCCTCCCCAGCGCACGCACGGTGCCCGGCGACCCCGTGCAGGGTCCGAGTGGCTTGCCAAATGGTCCCTGGCACCTCCCAAGCACGCGCAAAGGCACCAGCGACTACGCGCGGGATCACAGCACCACGCCAAACAGTCCCTGGCACTTCCCCAGCACATGCACAGAGCCCAGTGATCCTGCGCGGGGTCCCAGCGGCTCGCCAAACGGTACCTGGTACCTCCCCAGCACGCCCACTGGCCCCGACGACTTTGCGCGGTGTCCCAGCAGCTCACCAAACGATCCCTTGAACCTCCCCAGCATGCACACCCGCCCCAGCGACCCTGTGTTTGGTCCCAACTGCTCGCCAAATGTTCCCTAGCACCTCACCAGCACGCGCACAGGGACCAGCGACCCCGCGTGGGGTCCCAGCGGCTCGGTAAACGGTCCCTGGCACCTCACCAGCATGTGCACGGAGCACAGCCACTCCTAGCGGGGTCCCAGCGGCTCGCAAATGGTCCCTGGCATTTCCCCAGAACGAACACACGCCCCAGCAACTTCGCGCAGGGTCCCAGAGGCTCGCCAAATGGTCCCCGGGCTCTCCACAGCGCACGCACGGGGATCAACGGCCCCGCTCGGGGTCCCAGCGGCTCGGTAAACGGTCCCTGGCACCTCCCCAGCATGTGCATGGAGCACAGCCACTCCTAGCGGGGTCCCAGCGGATCGGCAAACGGTCCGTCGCACCTCCCCAGCAGGAGCACAGGGCCCAGCAACCCCGGGCGGGTCACAGCAGCTCGCAAATGGTCCCTGGCTCCTCCACAGCAAGCGCACTGGGCCCAGCGACCCCCGCGCGGTCCCAGCGGCTCGTAAATGGTCCCTAGCATATCCCCACCACAAACACATGCCCCAGCAACTTCGCGCGGTGTCCAAGCGGATCGCCAAATGGTCCCCGGGCCCTCAGCAGCTTATGCACTGGTCCCTGCAACCCCACGCAGGTTCCCAGCGGCTTGCAAATGGTCCCTGGCACATTCCCAACGCGTGCACTGGACCCAACGACTTCGCGGGGGGTCCCAGTGGCTAGCCTAATACTCCCTAGGCCCACCCCAGCACGCGCACGGGCCCCAGCGACCCTGCGTGGGGTCCCAGCGGCTCACCAAATGGTCCATGGCATCTCCCCAGCGAACGCACGGTCTCCAGCGACCTCGCACAGTATCCAAGAGGCTCGCCAAATGTTCCCTGGCACCTCCGCAGCGCGCATACAAGCCCCAGCGACCACGCATACAATCCCCAGCGACCAGTTCAAAAGCGGTTTGCCAAAATCTCCCTGGCACCTCCCCAGTGCTCGCACGGGGGCCAGTGACCGCATGCGGGGTCCCAGCAGCTCGCCAAATGGTCCCTGTCACATCCCAAGCGCGCGCACGGGCCCCAGAGACCCCGCGCGTGGTCCAAGCGGCTCGCTAAATGGTCCCTGGTCCCTCCCCAGCGCTCGCACGGGGCCGAGCGACCGCGTGCGGGGTCCGATCAGCTCGCCAAATACTCCCTGGCCCCTCCCCAGCACGCGCACGGGCCCCAGCGACCCCGATCGGGGTCCCAGCGGCTCATCAAATGGTCCCTGGCACCTCCCCAGCACGCGCACTGGGCCCAGTGACCGCACGCAGGGTCCCAGCGGCTCGCTAAATGGTCGCTGGCACCTCCCCAGTGCGTGCATGGGGACCAGCGACCCTGCGTGGGGTCCCAGCGGCTCGCCAACTGCTGCCTGGCACCTCCCAGCGCGCACACGGGCACCACCGACCGCGTGAGGGGTCCGAACAGCTCACCAAATAATCCGTGGCCCATCTTCAGCACGCGCATGGATACCAGCAACCCCTCGCGGGGTCCCAGCGGCTTGTCAAATGGTCCCTGGCACCTCCCCAGTTCACGCACAGGGCCCAGTGAGCTCGCGCAGGTTCCCAACGGCTAACCAAACGGTCCCTGGCAGCTCTCCAGCACGGGCACGTACACCAGCGACACCACGCAGGGTCCCAACGGCTCGCCAAACCGTCCCTGGCACCTCCCCAGCACGCGCACGGGCCCCAGCGACCCTGCGTGGGGTCCCAGCGGCTCGCCAACTGGTGCCTGGCACCTCCCCAGCACGCGCACGGGCCCGAGCGACCTTGCATGTGGTCCCAGCTGCTCGCCAAATGCTCCCTGGCACCTCCCCATCACGCGCACGTGCACAGAGACCCCGCGTCAGGTCCCAGCAGCTTTCCAAATGGTCCCTGGCACCTCCCTAGTGTGAGCACGGGCCGAGCGTCCCCGCACAAGGTCCCGTAGGCTCGCCAAACGGTCCCTGGCAGCTCCCCAGTGCACGCCGGGGCCCATTGAGACCGTGCAGGGTCCCAGCGGCTCGCCAAACGGTCCCTGGCAGCTCTCCAGCATGGGCATGTACACCAGCGACACCATGCGGGGTCCCAACGGCTCGCCAAACTGTCCCTGGCACCTCCCCAGCACGCGCACGGGCCCGAGCGACCTTGCATGTGGTCCCAGCTGCTCGCCAAATGCTCCCTGGCACCTCCCCATCACGCGCACGTGCACAGAGACCCCGCGTCAGGTCCCAGCAGCTTTCCAAATGGTCCCTGGCACCTCCCTAGTGTGAGCACGGGCCGAGCGTCCCCGCACAAGGTCCCGTAGGCTCGCCAAACGGTCCCTGGCAGCTCTCCAGCAGGGGCACATACACCAGCGACACCACGTGGGGTCCCAACGGCTCACCAAATCGTCCCTGGCACCTCCTCAGCGCGCACACAGGCCCGAGCGAACCCGCACGGGGTCCCAGCTGCTCTCCAAATGGTCCCCGGCACCTCTCCAGCATGGGCACGTACACCAGCGACCCCACGCGGGGTCCCAAGGGCTCGCCAAACCATCCCTCGTGCCCCCCAGCGCATGCACGGGGTCCAGCGACCTTGTGCGGGGTCCCAGCGACTCGCCAAATGGTCCCTGGCACCTCCCTAGTGTGAGCACGGGCCCCAGCAACCCCGCGCGGGATCCCAGTGGCTCGCAAATGGTCCCTGGCACCTCCCCAGCACGTGCATGGGCCCCAGCGACATCGTGAGGGGCCAAGCGACTTTTGAGGGTTCCCAGTGGCTCGCCAAATTGTTCCTGGCCCCTCCCTAGCGCGCGCACGGGTCCCAGAGACACCGCGCGGAGTCCGAGCGGCTCGCTAAATGCTCCCTGATCACTCCCCAGAACGCGCATGGGGCTGAGCGTCCCCGCACAAGGTCCCAGAGGCTCGCCAAACGGTCCCTGGCAGGTCTCCAGCAGGGGTACGTACACCAGCGACACCATGCGGGGTCTCAACGGCTCGCCAAATCATCCCTGGCACCTCCCCAGTGCGCACACGGGCCCGAGCAAACCCGCACGGGGTCCCAGCTGCTCGCCAAATGGCCCCTGGCACCTCTCCAGCATGGGCACGTACACCAGCGACCACACGCGGGGTCCCAAGGGCTCGCCAAACCGTCCCTGGCGCCCCCCCAGCGCATGCACGGGGTCCAGCGACCTCGTGCGGGGTCCCAGCGGCTCGCCAAATGGTCCCTGGCATCTTCCCAGCACGCACACTGGGCGCAACAACCCCGCGCGGGGTCTGAGTGGCTTACCAAATGGTCCCTGGCATCTCCCCAATGCACGCACGGGGCCCAGCGACCCTGCGGAGGGTCCCAGCGGCTCGCCAAACGTTCCCTGGCAGCTCTCCAGCACGGGCACATACACCAGCGACACCACGCAGGGTCCCAGCTGCTCGCCAAATGGTCCCTGGCACCTCCCCAGCACGCGTACGTGCCCAGATGGTCCCTGACCAATCCCCAGGACACGCACGGGGCCCAGCTACCCCGCTTTCAGTCCCAGCGACTAACCAAATGGTCCCTGGCACCTCCCTAGTGCGCGCATGGGCCCCAGTTACCCCGCGCAGGGTCCCAGCGGCTCGCAAATGGTCCCTAGCACCTCCCCAGCACTTATATGGGCCCCAGCGACATCGTGCGGGGCCAAGCGACTTTGTGGGGTTTCCCAGTGGCTCGCCAAATGGTCCCTGGCCGCTCCCTAGCACGCGCACGGGTCCCAGAGACCCCGCGCAGAGTCCGAGCTGCTCTCTAAATGCTCCCTGGTCCCTCCCCAGAACGCGCACGGGGCCGAGCGACCTTGCACGGGGTCTCAGCTGCTCGCCAAATGGTCTCTGGCACCTCCCCAGCACGGGCACGTGCCCAGAAACCCCGCGTCGGGTCCCAGCGGTTCTCCAAATGGTCCCTGGCACCTCCCCAGCGCATGCACCGGGCCCAGCGACCCCGCGCAGGGTCCCAGCGGCTCGCCAAACGGTCCCTGGCACCTCCCGAGCATGGGCACGGGCCCAACGACCCTGCGTGGGTTTCCAGTGGATCACCAAATGATCCCTGGTACCTCCCCAGCGAGTGCACACGGGCCCAGCGACCCCGCGTTGGGTCCCAGCGGTTTGCCAAATGGTCCCTGGCACCTCCCCAGCGTACACACAGGTTCCAGCGACAGCGCATGTTCCAAGCGGCTCGCCATATGGTCCCTGGTAGGTCCCCAGCGTGTCCACTGGACCCAGCGACCACGTGTCGAGTCCCAGCGGCTCACCAAATGGTCCATGTCACCTCCCCAGCGCGAGCATGGGCCCCAGAAACCTCGTGCAGGGTTCCAGCGGTCTCACCAAATGGTCCCTGGCAGCTCACCAGCACGCGCACGTACACCAACAACCCCACGTGGGGTCCCAACTGCTCGCCAAACCATCCCTGGCACCTCCCCAGCGCGCGCACGGGGCACCTCTAGGCTTCCGAGTGGCCCATCCAGTAAAAGCACTCACTAGAGTGCAGGATGCGCTCTATGGCCTGGACATCGCGAGTTCGAGTCCAGGCTATTCCACATTCGACCGTGTACAGGAGCTCCCAGGGGGTGGCGGTCAATTGGGCGATCATCGCCTGGGGGGAGGGAGGGTTAGGTCGGCCAGGGTTTCCTCGGTTCACTGCGCACCAGCGACCCCTGTAGTCTGGCCGGGCGCCTGGGGGCTTGCCTGTAAGCTGCCCAGAGCTGCATTGTCCTCCGGCGCTGTAGCTCTGAGGCGGCTGCACGGTGATCTGCAGAGTGTAAAGAAGCGGGCCGCTGACAGCACATGCTTCAGAGGACAGCGTGTGTTCATCTTCGCCCCTCCCGAGTCAGAGCAGCGGTGGTAGCGGTGAGCTGAGCCTAAAAACAATTGGGCATTTATTTCAAATTGGGGAGAAAATAATAAAAATGACTAAATTATTTTTTTTTTTTAAAACGGTCCCTAGCACCTCTGCAGCAGGCGCACGGGGCCCAGCGACCCCGTGTGGGGTCCAAGCGACTCGCCAAATGGTCCCAGTCCCCTCCCCAGCATGCGCACAAGGCCCAGCGACCCCAGCACGGGGTCCCAGCGGCTCTCCAAAAGGTCCCTGGAACCTCCCCAGCGAGTGCAGGGGCACCAGCGACCTCGTGCAGGGTCCCAGCTGCTCGCCAAACGGTCCCTGGCAGCTCCCTGGCGAGTGCATGGGCCCCAGAGAACCCAAGCGGGGTCTGAGCGGCTCATCAAAGGGTCCCTGGCACTTCCCCAGTGAACGCACGGTCTCCTGCGACCACGCACAATGTCCAAGTGGCTCGCCAAATGGTCCCTGACACCTACCCAGCGTGCGCACAGGCCCCAGCGACCGCTTGGGGTCCCAGCGGCCCGCCAAAATTTCCCTGGCACCTAGTAGCGCAAGCACGGACCCCAGTGGATTTGTGTGGGGTCCCAGTGGCTCTCCAAGCAGTCCGTGGCAGCTCCCCAGCACGCGCACGGACCGCAGCGACTATGTGCTGTGTCCCAGCGGCTCTCCAAATGGTCCCTGGCCCCTAACAGCACGCGCACGGGGCCCAGCGACCCTGTGCGGGGTCCGAGCGACTCACCAAATGGTCCCTGGCCCCTCCCCAGTGCGCGCGCGGTGCCCAGCGACCGCGTGCGGGGTCAAAGCGGCTCGCCAAATGGTCCCTGGAACCTCACCAGCGTGAGCACGGGCCCCAGCGGCTCTCCAAAAGGTCCCTGGAACCTCTCCAGCGAGTGCAGGGGCACCAGCGACCTCGTGCAGGGTCCCAGCTGCTCGCCAAATGGTCCCTGGCAGCTCCCCAGCGAGTGCATGGGCCCCAGAGAACCCACGCGGGGTCCGAGCGGCTCGTCAAAGGGTCACTGGCACTTCCCCAGTGAATGCACGGTCTCCTGCGACCACGCACAATGTCCAAGTGGCTCGCCAAATGGTCCCTGGCACCTACCCAGAGTGCGCACAGGCCCCAGCGACCGCTTGGGGTACCAGCGTGTGATGGGGTACACCTCGTCCCTGTATTATTATTTGTATATTTTGTATTATTATTATTATTATTATTGTTGTATTGTGTTTTATGCAGGCGGACAAAGCCGTCCGTCTTAGTTATTATTTGGGATGACGCAAAAGCCGTGGGTTTGTTTAGTTTATTTATTTAAAACCTCGTGCAGCGGTGACCATCTCCCGAGTTAATTCATTGATTAATTGTTGCTAATCGGGAGATGGTCACCTGTATAAAACCTGCAGCTTTTCTGCGCTCTGGGAGAGAGAGTTCAGGGAGTAAGGAACGAGAGAGTTAAGGAGAGAAAGAGGTGAAAAGAAACAACTGCTATTGTGCTGGAACAGCCAGCACAATATTTGTGAGTTCAACTGTTTGTGGGTTTGTTTTGTTTGGCCAACGTGCCCTTTTGTTTGCTGTAAAGTGTTTTGTTTATTATTTGATTTATTATTAAAACGCGAGCGCAAACGCGTCTTGTTTCCCCTACCTACCTTTGCTGCCTTTGTTTTGTGTTGCTTCTTCCTGGTCCGTGACATCAGCCTGCAACCACTCTGCCACACAGCGGCTCGCCAAAATTTCCCTGGCACCTCCCCAGCGCGAGCACAGACCCCAGTGGATTTGCGTGGGGTCCAAGCGGCTCTCCAAGCGGTCCGTGGCACCTCCCCTGCGCGTGCACGGATTGCAGCGACTAAGCGCTGTGTCCCAGCGGCTCTCCAAACGGTCCCTGGCCCCTAACAGCGCGCGCACGGGGCCCAGCGACCCTGTGCGGGGTCCGAGCGACTCACCAAATGGTCCCTGGAACCTCACCAGCGAGAGCACGGGCCCCAGCGACTTCACGTGGGGTCCCAGCAGCTCACCAAATGGTCCCTGTCACCTCCCCAGCATGAGCACGGGCCCCAGCAACTTCGCGTGCGGTCCCAGCGGCTGGCTAAATGGTCCCTGGCAACCCCCCAGCAAGCGCAGGGGCCCCAGCGACCTCAGGCAATGACCCAGCATCTCGCCAAACGGAGCCTGGCAACTCCCCAGCGCGTTTACGGGGCCCAGCAACCTAGTTCGTGGTCCCAGTGGCTTGCCAAATGCTCCCTGGCACCTCCCCAACAAACGCTCTGGTGACAGTGACCGCACGCGGGATCCCAGTGGGTCGCCAAATGGTCCCTGGCACATCCCCAGCGCGCACATGGGCACCAGCGACCACGTGCGGAGTCTGAGCTGCTCGCCAAATGGTCCCTGGCACCTCCCCAGCACGAGCTCGGGCCCTAGCGACTTCGGGCAAGGTCCCAGCGGCTCGCCAAACGGAGCCTGGCACCTCCCCAGCGCGCGCACGGACACTAGCAACATCATGCGGGGTCCCAGTGGCTCGCCAAACGGTCCCTGGCACCTCCCCAGCAAATGCTCAGGCCCCAGCGAACCAGCGTGGGGTCCCAGCGGCTCGCCAAATGGTCCCTGGCACGTCCCAAGCGCGAGCACGGGCCCCAGGGACTTCGCGTGGGGTCCCAACTGCTTGCCAAATGGTCCCTGGCACCTCACCAGTGCGCGCACGGGCCCCAGTGACTTGGCACGTGGTCCGAGCGGCTCGACAAAGGGTCCCTGGCACCTCCCCATCACGCACAGGCCCCAGCGACACAGCGTGGTGTCCCAGTGGCTCAACAAAATATCCCTGGCACCTCCCCAGCGCACGTACTGGGCCCAGGGACCCCATGCAAGATTGCAACGGCTCTCCAAATGGTCCCTGGCACCTCCCAAGCGCGTTCACG
>JAGXEW010001247.1:0-25089 GCA_030684275.1 Acipenser oxyrinchus oxyrinchus | reverse complement strand
TACGGTTGGATGAGATCATTGTTATTGTTTAAAGTTTTTGATAGTGAATACGTCTCGACATTTTAAAGCTGCAGTTGCCGTTTTGAGGGAATAGAAGGTGCGTTTGACCAATATTTTGTGTTTTGGATTCTAGCAACAACAACCTAGCAAAATAATTCGGTAGCTACTGTAGAGGTTAGTCCATTCAATAGTTTGAAATTCAGTGGCACAGTGGTAGAAGCCACTAGTCTAGCGAAGGCTTAGATCCTTGCAGTGGATCACTTACACTCTTCTATTTCCATTGCATTTTGATAGTCTTTCGTCATGTTACTAGGAGTCGGTGATCTGTCCCAGGGGAGCACTGGCAGGATTGAGTTAAGGTATTTAGATCGGCAGCTGTTTAGGTTACTATAGTAGATCTTGCTTTGTTTAAATAACTCTATATATAGATTCATTTTAATACCTATATTTACATGTAATCTTGTTGTTTTCATCAACATAGCTTTGTGGCAATAAAGCAATCATAAGGGTATTCTAGGAAAATGAAGTTCAAGATGAAATCATTTTTATTGTTGTTCTAGTTATATTAGCTAGAGAACCTGCAATTTTCTCCTAACCTTGATTCACAACATTGCAGGGGTCTGATTTTTAAGTTGAATGCCCAATCAAGTATGTCTGATTTGCCAAAATAAGTCTTATTTTCTTTATAAAAAGAAATACAATTAAAAGGTCGTTTTATGAAGGGCAGAGCAATCACATTCTAAAAGCAAAGCTGCTACACAGAGATTTATTTTTAAAGTATTTCTGTATCTACTTAATGTTCACTTAGTTGGATAGATTGAATTACATACAATTTTACTCAGATTAAGAGAAAAACAGTTTAATGTTTTCAAACAACTTATCACGCTTAGACTGGTGCGCTGTTGGTTAAAAAAAAGTCAAATGCCTTTGTGGCAGCTGCAACTTCACAGAGTGCGTGTTTGACCAGGATTAACTTTCCACTGGTATTAAACAGAAAAATACCATATGATTCACACTTGGGAATGGTGTCTGGTTTTTCGTGTTTGTTTTTGGTTTCTTTTACTCTGGGGAAAGTTAGAATTATACCAAAAAAAGAGTTGGGGGAATAAAATAAATAAAATCTCTAGTGCTATCTGGTTGTAGTGTGTGGGTCCGGTTGGTGAGATCATTGTGATGATGTCACTAGGGCAGCAGATGGGGACGGCTGGGAAGGAACTCCGCACTTTCTCAGGAAAACCACAGTGTTGCTTTCACAGCCAAGCAGCCGGAGTGGGCGACAGCGACAACAAGCAAATAACTACTGGTGATTAGTGCAAGTGGGGTTGAGTCAGTGGGAAAGAGCAGAAGGTCTTTAATAAAGGATGCACCCTCCCACTCTGGCAAGTCTCCCTATCTGATTAAAGCAGCTATCTCATTGGCCTGCTCATATTAGGCTACACCCCAACATAGATTTAAAGAAAGGGAAAGGTAGGTGAACGACAGGCGTGGATATGTTTAGATAACTACCACTTTCCGTTTTTTTAGACACAAGACTTCATCCTGTTTTTATTCTTTCTTTCTTTCATTTGGTTAAGCTGTGTTTTTTTTGTGTGTGTGTGTAAGTTTTTCATGTGCCTGAGTCACAGTGCTCTAACTTTTTACATTCCCCATTTAGCATGCTAATGGCTCACTTTCTAATACAGTATCGCTGATAACAGTGTCAGATTGAAGTCAAACGCGGCTTTTGAGGTCCAACGGTTGTCTGAAAGGAGGAACTTCAAGAGGAGTCACAGTAGAACAGGTTGTGCTGCTTGCTACTGTAAGAGGTCCCCATCGTCAGATTTTGAGTAGCATTTAATCAGTTAATGAAAGTCCAGTGCAGACCAGTCTAATGTATTTTAAAGTAATATGAATGATTTGGTTTTCAGCTTTGTGTTCATTTGAATCATTCCTAAAAGTCCTGTGTTTTGCTCTGATGTCAGTGGCATGTTTTACAACCCCTAGCATTTTCTCTGTACTTCTGAAGATTAGACAAGGTATCTCTCCCAAGTGGTAAATTCCTCCAGTACTTGATTTCATAGGAAAACTCAATTGTATTTTTTCTCATTTGGGCTGGTTTGTAATGTGATGGGATTGTATCCAGGGTTAAAAAAAAAAAAAAATATATATATATATATATATATATATATATATATATATATATATATATATATATATATATATATGTGTGTGTGTGTGTGTGTGTGTGTGTGTGTGTGTATGTATATATATCTCTCTCTCTCTCTCTCTCTCTCTCTCTCTCTCTCTCTCTCTCTCTCTCTCTATATATATATATATATATATATATATATATATATATATATATATATATATATATATATATATATATATATATATATATATATATATATAATCTATCTATCTCAGTATACTGTTACAGATTTGCCAGTGTTTTCACATGGCACAATTTGACATAATTACATGGTGACACTGGTTTATTTGCTGTTTTACAATGCAGTTTATATGTCGGCTTCAGCCATTTCTTTCATGTCCAAGTGTTGTTTGGGGAGAAAATAAACTTTATAGGCCTTGTTAAAAAACAAAACAAAAAAAACCACTTCCCTCAGATGGGGAAAAATATAACTTTTCTGTAGATGTTTTATGTAACACTTCATGAATTTTAATCATCTCTGGATTTGGAATAGAATGGTTTCATAGTTTTGTTTTTTGTTGGAAAAAACAAACCTAAAGAAACAAATCCCTGGCATGGAAAATCTCAACTCGACTCTTTTTGGTGCCAAAATAAAGTATTAAAATAAATAATTAAAAAAAAAAAAAAAGTATTGTGTCGGGCTGTCCAGTAAATAACTTTCTTTACTCAAGAACCGAACTCAAGGAACGGAAGTTTGCTGAGACAGGATCTCTTCGGTCACCTTGTCTGTGTGTCCTGTTGAATTGCCAGTATTCTGATAGGATTATTCAGCTTTACACTGGCTCGTTAGACATTCAAATAATGACAAGAGAGACCCGGGGCAACAGCTGTGGTTGGCTGGCATGCAAGGCTCTAAATACTTGGAATTGTAAATGACCAATAGCATGAAACATTAGTGTTTTTTTGGGGTTTTTTTTGTGTTTATTGGTTTAAAAGGTGTAACAGCCGTTCAGGCCAGTAAATGTGGTAGAATTACTGGAATTAATTGTAGAAGCGAACGCAAGCCTTCAAAACTCACTGCTGGCTTTCACCATCTTCTGTTTTTAAATGTCATGCTCTTTCTTCCTCCAGGCACCTCAACAGCGAACATGCACTAGATGATCGGAGTACTGCACAGTGCCGGGTTCAAATGCAAGTGGTTCAACAGCTAGAGATACAGGTGTGTGCTGTCTTTGTACTGTCACTGGAAATCACTCTGTGAATATTGACACTGGCATGCTAGACTCTGCTATCCCTGGGTAGGACTGGAATACAAAGCTCGTTAGTCACAATGTAGAGGTAGTAGGCTCAGGTGTGTCTTATTAAACTCACAGTAAAAGCTGGAGTGGATCAAACTGCTATGCAATGGGAGTCTTATTTCCATCCCTGTGTATAATGGCACTACTCCTTCAGCTGGTTTCACAGACGAATCCTGGACTACTGTACATAATGTCCACAGTGTGAAACCAGCCGATGGAGTCGGCCTCACTTTTTTTTTATAAATGTTCGTAAGCCAAAACTAACAGCGCTTCCTGCCAAACCATTTGTTTTAGTGTCGTATTTTGCAGAGTAGCTCTTTTAGTGTTTCTGTGGCAGAGACCAAAGCTGTTTGAGAAAACGCTATGTCATCAGTGTTCATGTCGGACAAAGCTTCTTTCGCGATTGTGCTTGAACAATTTGTTACAGCGAAGTTGGATGTTCTATAGAAATTACCGAATCTTATAGTACAAATTTAAAAATGAAAAAAGGTGCCATCGCTGCCACCAATTATAATGTTTTTAGGTCCGAAAACCAGCTGTTTAGGCACAGAAAGGGCGGTATTGCAGCGCAAACCCTGTCGGCACTAATGAGACTTGCTACAGGGAGAGCTCAGTGCCTTCCCAAACGCTACACCAGAGCCAGGGACATTCACAGTAACCCCTTTCACTCCGGAATCTCCTGTGTGTACCACAGAGCACCTGGAATAGGCTGGTTCTGATCCCTGCAACAAACCAGTGCTTATTATTGAGCTGCATGGGTTGTGCCGATGCTTGGTTAACCCCAATGCAACACAGTCCAGGACTTTGAGAGTTTGCCCACTACAGTATAAGGTTTTCAGTATGAATCAATGGATGCGAACAGCCCACAGATGTGACTCGATTCAGAAGATTTATCTTGAAGGTGTACTATTTTAAACTGGTGGCAGCCATTATTATCAAAGCCCATTACCAACGTCAATGCAGGACCTTTCAAGCATATTAAAATGAGTTTGACTAAAGGTGAGTGTTGCTAGAGGGTGTTGTTGAACCCAGGTCCAAGGAATTATACCATTAAGCAAACACAGAAATCAGGCTCTTAACATTTAATTGACATCATAAGAATTTCAGATTGATTATAGGAGGCTGTTTGGTCCAGTGGTTAATGAAAAGGGCTTGTAACCAGAAGGTCCCCGGTTCAAATCCCACCTCAGCCACTGACTCATTGTGTGACCCTGAGCAAGTCACTTAACCTCCTTGTGCTCCGTCTTCGGGTGAGGCGTAATTGTAAGTGACACTGCAGCTGATGCATAGTTCACACACCGAGTCTCTAAGTCGCCTTGGATAAAGGCGTCTGCTAAATAAACAAATAATAATAATGATTCTCCTAGAAAAGAAAAGGAAAAAAGCACTGACTGCAACAGAACCCCAGCAATGTTCAGTAAACAGCGTAATAAACTGTTTTAACCAACAACAGAAATGCAAAGTGACAGGGAGACCGCTCATGTCAAAAAGCATCACAGTGCTAAACATCTTGATAGTCTGCCGCACCACACAGGAATATCCCTAGAAAGTGTCCTGAGGGCATCAGATGATTCTTAATGTTTAGGTTTAGGGTTAGGTGTTGGGTTTGAGGTTAGGTTTTAGGGCAGGGGTTGCGGTTGGGTCAGGGACAGGGCGGCTTGATTTCGTAGAGTTGTCGAGCTCTGGAAGTGAAAGGTGGGAGTAAATGGCAAATGCCCTTGAATCATCTGATGCCCTCAGGACACTTTCTAGGGGATATTCCTTTACGCTGCATAGTCTGCCTGTCATCACGAGTGCAGTACCAGCCATTAGTACAATGTTACAATGTCTCTAAACATTGAGTTTACATTCACATATCTTGGTCTCTATTTATTTTTTGTACTTAATTTCAAAATGAAGCCTGTGATAGATACACACACACTGTTTTCAGCCCATTTTGACCCCTGTGTCCTAAAATTCTGAGGTAGTACAGTTCAACAAGTATTGTAATGTGTAGTCTTGCCCTCTAGGTGGCAGTAATGTCTAGGGAAGAGTGCTACTTAAGGGTGGAGCAACAAGACCAGTGTAAACTTTTTGGGGGTGAATTTTTTTATGCAGAATCTGAATAAAGAAAGAAACTCAAATAAATAAGGCGATATCAGACTGAAAATGTAGAAAGTGATAATTTGGTTAGCAACAAAAGTATGGTCTGTATATTTGAAGAGTGTACATGTGTGCAAGAAATCTTAGCTTGTATGTTGTGTACATATATTTATATGCGTTTGTTTTGGTAAACAGAACTTGTAGGTTTTAAATGATGCCAGCGATGGTATTCCATTGAATTTAATATTATAGACATGAAGGTGAACCTGTACATTACTGGTGTGTTTCTCTACCTGCAGTTATCCAAGGAGAGCGAGCGTCTGCAAGCAATGATGACGCATCTGCATATGAGGCCATCGGAGCCAAAGCCTTTCAACCAGCCCGTAAGTACAGCAGAGATCTAGATAGGGGAGCTTCATGACAGGGGTGACACAGAGAGCACCAATTTATAGCTGTAAGCATCTGTTGCCTGCTTGGAAGACATCTGCAGAACACTGCTACATAGATCGATTGATGGAGAGATGAAATACCAAGTGTGAAGTTCAGAAACACTTCATACAGTGCATTAATCAGCTCTCATATTCCTATCCGCATATACATCTTATAGTGCGTTATAATTACAAAGCCCAAGAAGAAATGGAGCTGATGAATATTTCATCACGAGATTGATGAGTAATCTTGTATTAAAGTAGGAAGACATTGAAAATGAATTGTCAATTACATCTGGAGTGTCTTAATTTGAGGGAAAGATATAAATTGTGTTGTACTGCCCTGTTAAAGTAGGGCGCTGGTGTCCCTGTTTTGGCCCTTTCTAGCTGCCGTTAGTCCCTAATGGGAAATGGAGAAAGTGCATGTGGTGTCTGCAGTGAGGTTCAGAGCAGTGCCGCAGCCCCGGAAGGCACCAGCAAAACAAAGATTGCCCTCAATTAAGATCGCCTGAGTCTCACCGACGCTGGCTCCGTTCCGACATTAATTAAGTACCTGTTAAACAATTTCGCCTCCTAATTACTCAAGATGGGACATTTCATTTATTTATTTATTTATTTTTACAACTGAGCTACAATACATACGGCGGCAGTCAAGTTAATTTATAGTATTAGTTCAGCGCACTCCCGGTGTGCTCTCCTCCCTCCACACAGGCACGTGAGGCTTTTAATTAGAACAAACAAGAAACTCCCATTGAGACGCGCCTCTATGAACTGGGGTCCAGGGGGTTTAGCTCCACTTAATTGGGCATCTGCAGAACGAAAGAGGAAACAAAAAAAACTTCCAGTAATAAGCTTTCTTCTTGACCAGGCTGCCTTTTTATTCTTCCTTTTACACCAAGTGTTCTAGTGTCTGTTCATTATAAATAGTAACATTGTGTATACATATATCTCTAACACGATAACTGAGGCAGGATTAGAAAAGAACAAGGTTGGGCATGGCAACAATGAGGGTCAGGGGTGAGACGTGTTGTTCTGTAGCTTCCATACCTGCCTTCTAAACAATGGAAACACTTTTAAAGATGGAAACGGATCACACCCAGTGTTTCTAACCCTAGTACAGAAATGAGGCTCTAACTGTAACTCTACCTTTTAAGTGTGTCTTTTCTCGGATCATGGTTGCATGTGTCTGAATTCTCGTTGCAGCTCAATCTGGCAGCCAGTGCCTCACTTTTGAAGAGAGAGGGGACACTTTCCCGGAAGGTTTACCTCACCCCCACCTCGGCCACGGCCCCCATCACCCCCTGCGCCAGGGGCCCTCCGTCATCAGCTCCTCCAGCCTGCACAGTGTGGGGGGGGCCATCCGTCGGAGGAACTCTGATAAATTCTGCACCCCCATCGCCTCGGGTAAGGGCCATGGAGGCTACTGCAGTTTACAGCTCCAGTTAGCAATGGGTCAGTAATAACTAAGAGAGATTTATTTTTTAATGTGTGATTATTGTACCATAGTAGCTTTTGTGGTGTTTTTTTGCAATCTGCTCACAAGCAAAGATTCTAACTGTTCTGTGCTTTTTGGGATTTTTTTTTATATATATACAGAGCTTGCACAGAATCAGGAATTCTACAAAAATGCTGATGTCAGACCTCCCTTTACCTACGCCTCGCTCATACGACATGTAAGGAAACTTGTTTGACTTCGTAACCTGTGCTTTCAAATGACACTCTTCAGCAGAACAGGAAGGATGATGGAGAGTTGGTACCAATGATGTAAATCTAGCTAGGCAGTCAATTGTAGTTGAGCTGGGAAAGGGTGTAAAGGGTCTTGCCTATATTTGTTGTTCATGTTGTCAGAAAATGGAACAGATGCATCCATGCAAGTCTTAATACTGGGTGTGTTTCTTTCTTGCAGGCTATATTGGAAGCCCCAGATAGGCAGTTAACCCTGAATGAAATTTACAACTGGTTTACACGAATGTTCGCCTATTTCAGGAGAAACACAGCAACATGGAAGGTAAGAGGTTTTGGTTTTGGTTTTGGTTTTCTTTTCTTTTCTGTAGTCCTCATTGAAATATCCTCTTCAATGTAGTCACAACTGTGGAGATATTTTAAAATAAATATAATTATGTTGCCAAAGATTATACAGCATTGCAGGAGACAGCACGTTAAGAAGTATTATGTAATATTGGGCTGTGTGCATCTCTGCTACCTGACCTCTGCTCACTATATATATCTATATATATATATACTATATATATAATTTCACTGTGAATAGTTGTGATTCACCAGTCGATTAGAGTTGCAGTCCTTTTTATTTTTCTCATAAAACCCTGCTCTCCAGCTCTAACATTAGTGACATTAAAGAAAAAAAGTACAGAACTGAAAGTATAAATAATCAGTCAGGAAAAGAATAGATGAGTAAATGCATGGCTTGTTTCAGCTGGTTCGTTTCAGGCCCTCCTAGTTCACAGAAATGAGAAATAGCGACATGTTGAGACAGACTTGCAGCTCCCTCGCCCTTTTGATTTTTTTTTTTTTGTTTGGTTGTAAAAACAGATCATTGTGTCATCCCCTGCCAGGAGTCCTTTTGTCACACAGGCTTATGTTTGTTGTGTGGGAAAAACCTAGTTTACAGTCAAGTGTGTGAAGTTTGCTTTGGAGGTGTGCATAGCTGTGCCTGCTGGGGCGTGGCAGTTTTTTTAATACTGCCAGACAGGTTTAGCTGAAAAATTAATTAATCTTTAACTATTGCTGGATGTGGTGAGGATCATTCCCTGCTATAGGGGTTTAAAATAAGTCTGTCCGATGACACATACAAACATATACTGTCCATGGTGCATTTTAATGCAATAGAACACGCATGTATATAGCTCCCTTCACACCATGGCATCCCAGAGCGCTGTACAAAGTTAAAAACAAAGCATGAGAGCTCACATGTACAATACACTACAGCTACAACCAATTATATAAAAGCACATTAATAAAAGTATGTTTTCAATTCAGACTTTAAAGAATCCAATGTTTCAACCTGCCTGATCAACCGGGTAGAGTTCCACAAACGAGGAGCACGACAATGCAAAATGTGCTTGCTGATCAAAGGTTGCTTTCCTAACAAACAGCTGTCTGCGTGTTACTTTAGATACACATTTAATCTGTCTAAATCAGAGAAGGACCCAAAACTAAATGGAACCAGTCCTTTTTATAACTATCCAGTCTCTGCTCGGACCAGTGGCAGAGCTGTACAGAGGTGGGGATTTACAGGAGGGTCCTTCAAGTTAGGGTAAGAGCCATGGCCATAGTATACCTAGCTGTAGCCTTTCCCTTAGTTTTATGAGCACTGTATTCAAATCGGATTACAACAAAGGACTCTGCTATTTATTTATTTTGATCTAAAGAGCTGCCTCACTCAGGGGAATTCATTGTCTCGGGTGACAGCAATTGTAGACAGACGCTGGCGATGCCTGTTTGTTCAGTTTTCCTCTTTATCTGACTGCAGGCACATTACATAAAGTTCACCGCAATAAAGCTCTTCCTTATCTCCCTATTTAATTTGTGGTGGATGATTAATGTGGGGCACTCTGCTCTGGAGATCGCTCTATCTGTGCGCGAGATCTGCTGTGAGCAGATAGAATTGTGCCATCTCTAGACCTGTGTCTGTGTGCGCACTGAACGAATCGCACTGCATCCAGGGCAGCACCGGTGGGCAGCCACAGCCTACTGCATTTGACCTCCTACTGCATTGTTTTAATAGTTTACTTTGCCAGAGCGTAGTTATAGAACATGCCAAGCACGCTGGCTTTCACTTAGCAGTGCATAGTACATGCTTTACCTGCTGTAACAGTGTAGGAATCTGTACTGTATTGCAGTGCTATTGAAAGGTGCTGGCATACTGGCACTGGTATGTAAAGCCCTCCTATTTATCCAGCATGGGAAGTAGTAACTCCCCAAATACACGCCCTATCACTCTGTCTCTTAAAGGGTACCGTTCATTATCCTTGACCATCTCTTCCTTCTCTCCATTGCAATGTGGTTACTGTATCCTACCTGGGCTTCGTACTGAACCTGTTCAACTCATTAGGGAAATCTAAGTCAAGTAATTCCACTCAAACCCGCCTCCTCTGCCACTGAGCTAAACTAACAGCTCTAATAAAGCAGCTTGGCAGTGATGCTGTTAAGTTAACACACACTTCTGTTGCAAGTGGAAGAATACCAAAACCTGAATCCATTAACATGTCTTTGTAATCTCATCAGACATGGTGCAGACACATTATAAACGCTTCTATACAGTAGTATTACATCTCATTTCAGCAGTTCATCCCCCCCTTACACCAGCCTGCAGGACACTGTGTGCAGCAGCAGCCACCACCGCATTTCAACCCGTCTCCTAATGTCATTGTTACGAAGCCGAAGAGAAAGCGGGTTACTGTCATTTGAAATGTCATTTCTGCATGGTCCCCTCGTTTGACTTGAACGTGCCTGCCAGCGACACCTTCAACACCACAGGTTTGCGTGGAAGGCCCCAGTTAGATCTGCCGGATAACTAAACAAGCTGTCACTGGGGCTCATTAGAAATTTGCACTTCCAGCATGGACCTTGCCAGCTCTGACCCAGTTTCTGGTGAATTCCACTAATTTGTGTGGCAGATCCTCGTGAGAGCGGCGCTGGAGGAGGGAGCGGGAGCGCGGCAGGCTGACACTGCGGAGCTTTCAAAGCCGAGTCGCACTGCTGGGCTGCTGATCGGGGCTGGGTGGAATATCTTTTACCTCTCATTTCACATTTTATGAAAGATAACAATTAATGGCTTTAGCTTGATACCAGGAGGATTAAACCTTTCTCGAGCGAGCTCTTCAGACCTTGTGAATTATTTAAAAGACCTTAACAGTCTTTTATGACTTCTGGTGCTTTTCATGTACATACTGTCGATAGATGGGTCATATGACAGGGTTTTTAACAGTGTGAATCACAAAAAAAAAAAAAGTTTGATAGAGACCCATATTATCCCCCATCCATCTGTATGTCACACTTATTGGAGAGCCACTTATCCAGCTGTCATGAAATGTGGTATTAACATTATTTAGTTATAGGGTATCAGGTTCCAGGGGTGTAAGGAGGCATCTGTCTGTCTGTTCATCCCTTCGTCTGTATTTAGATGGCCCCACTTCATTTATTTTTTAATTATGTATGTATTTATTTATTTACTTGTTTGCATGTGCTCAGTGCAAATGAGCTTGCTGCTGGAGTTGTAATTTCGATTTGGAAAGACGGACTAAAACAGTCAAACAATTGAAACAAAAAAGCTTTTTCATTCAAGTGCTTGGGTGAGGACACATTTTTGAATCACGAGTAACACGAATCACGAGTATTTATATGAGCTCAGTATCCTTTGTGTGTGTTTTCTTAACATGCCAAGCATCGTCTAAACCCATCGAATAACATCTGGGTTCACACACATGGGCGCAATATCAATACAGGGTTACTGGCATCGCAGTAGGGGTTACTGACAACTTTACAGGAATAGCTGACCACGAAGTTTTTAATATGCAGGTACCTTGTACAGTACGTTACAGGATTCCCAGGCAAGACACTTCAGAGGCTGTTTGTGTTGCTAGCTGCACATTTTTAATAACTCTTGAAAGCTATGTTTGCCACCCTCTTCTCTTCTTTGACAGTTGAGGCGTTTTTGTTTATGTCTGCGGTGCCTGACCCCTTTAAATTGCTGCTAATGTTTTAACTGGGAGAATTAGTCTTTCATCACGAATAGGAATGCAAATAAAATGCGCGAGGTGGCCGTCTGAAATTGGGGTCATACTAATTTGCAAAACTAAGCATCATCGCTTCAGCGAGGAAATTTATTCAAAGACGGAGGGCTGGCGTGATTATGGCACTTGTAATTATGGTTAGGAGTGATCCAGCCTCAGCATCCCTCCCTTATGGATTAAAAAAGTGTGTCAGAAAAAATACACAGGATTTAATTATACACGAATTAAAATTGGTAATGAAATTGGGCATGAACATACTACAAATAGCAGATGAAAAGGAATTTGACTCCCCTGGGGTGTTTTTCTAGATAGTGGCTGATTAGTGAAATTTAAAGGGGACCATCTTTTATTTTATCATCAGAATTGCAGCTATTAGCATTGCAATGTCTTACCGAGTGAGTTAGTCCAATGGCCCTTTGGCACAACATTATGCATTAGTCCAGTATGTGTAGAATTTTTCTCTCTGAAAGGGAGCTATGTCACGGTAAAGAATGAAATCAGACTTTGAAAACCTGAGTTAATTATTTAACTGGTTTTAAAATGAAATATGGAACGTTGGAGAAAGTGGCATATATAGTGAAAAAGAAGTGGAATAATTCACATCCTTGCCTTCTCCTCTTCAAGCATATCCTTTTTAATTAGAGACATGTCGCTCTCTCAATGTCTGTCTCTCTCTCTCTCTCCTCTCTCCTTTTGAACCCATGTCTCAACATACTGTACTTTCTATTACTGTATCTTCTACCTTTGTAAAACCGTATCATCTGCTTACAAACAGTCCTTTCCTCCTTGTCCTCTCTCCTGCAGAATGCAGTGCGCCATAACCTGAGCCTACACAAGTGCTTTGTCCAGTGGAGAATGTGAAGGGGGCTGTGTGGACAGTGGATGAAGTTGAATACCAAAAGAGGAGACCACCAAAGATGACCGGGTAGGTACTAGTACCCAGCTGGACATATATAGGGATTGGTTGTGATTTCAATGACAGGCCAAATTTGCTTGGTTCTTCAAGCATTAAGTGACTAATAGTTTCAAAAGTAAAGAAAAAACATAGTGCAGGAACTTTTGATCTTCTGCTAATTTTGTTTAATATAATTAGGCAAGACCAGACTTTCACTCATTGTATAATCATAGACATTATATTTTTTTTCAGAAGCCCAACTTTAGTAAAGAATATGATTTCAGGACTTGGCTATGGATCGCTTAACGCAAGCTATCAGGTGAGTCAACCTACTATATTGTATTAATGTAGAAGTCCGACGGTAATTCAAATACAAGTCTAACTGACCGGCCTTCATCCTGTACACCAGTACATGCATCTGATCGAATGAGCAACTTCCAGACCACTGCCGCGCCGATAGCAAAGCAATCCAGGATGATTTATTGCATCAACTGTTTGCCAATTAGGGTCATGGCATGATATCTGTCTTGGGCTGTCCTCGGAAATAAAAGGAATATCAATAAGGGAGCAAGGCATTTGGGTTCACTTCAGTTGGAAAAATGCATTTCAGGCTCGTGTAAACAGTAGTAACACAGCTTGCTTCAGTGCTTTGACTGCTACAGTCTACAAATCAGCATATTAAAAAAAACCTTGTTTTCTCTGACAAGCTCAACAACGCAGTGCTTCCCTGTGTTTTATTTTTTATTTTTGCTTTTCATTTCTTGAACCAAACGCTACATGTCAAGGACCAGGTAACACAGAGCGGCAGAAAAACTCTGTGCTGAGCTCTGTAACAATGATTCACAGTCCTTCATTGTGTATTGTGATAGAGAGCAGCATATGGGGGGCTGTATGATACAAGCTGATACCCACTTCACAAAGGTGAGGGGCCCTGAAAGACAGTGGGGTGAAAATCTGTGTGTAAAAAGCATCCTATATTATATAATGTGACGTCATTTCCATCTGATAAAGACGTTTCAGATAGCCGTATCAATATCAGGGTCTCAATATCCATCTACATCTACAAAGGCTACATATGTATACATTTTATTTTTCTCTAACCTCTGTAAAATGCCATCATCAATAAAAAATGCAAGCCTTAAGCAACCTATTAATAAGGCATAATTCGAGCTCAGGCCTGGCCTATCTGAGGCGCTTAATGTGTGAAGCTTGGGTCCTCCAGGTCACAACACGGCTGCCACAGCCAATTAAATAAAAGGGAACAACAACAATAATAATAATTTCGAAGTACGGGCTGAAGAAATGGAAGGTTTGGCAATTAATGCCAGTGTTTCTGGTTGTTTTTATCTTGTTTTTTATTTTATTTATTTCAGCGCAGACTTTATCTTGGCACTAGTGGTGTTTTACTCTGCTTCAGAAACAATCATTCGTTTTGAAATGGTTTTCGATTTTCAGTTAGGACTTAATGATAAAACTTTGGGGAGAGGCAGTTATTTGGGAGACTCTAACCTCTGCCCTGTTCCTGAAAAGCATGACAAACTCATACGCTGCGTGTGAAGTGAGACCACACTAGTATGCTTGTTTTAAATCTCCCAATCCAATATCGATGTCGGGTCACTCTTTATTACATTTGTCAGAGCTGATTTATTCAAAACAGGCTTATAGGGGAAGAACCTTCTAAAATATTACCCGTTTAAACATGTGTTAACCTTTCCAAGGCTGTGCCACCTCCCTGCAGTGTTTCATCATTGACTCATTACTGAGCTAATGCTGTTAGTATTCAAAAGTGGAATGTCAACTCCAAATTACCCTGTACTGTACATAGCTGTTTCATGCATTTCAGAGTGTAAGGTAAGCAGACCCATAAAATTGCACACATCTCTTAATAGATGAGTTAAACCCAGGGAATTTGGAGCATCGGAAATGAGATTATGCATACTTTTATGAGGAAACAAGTATATTGGTTCTGACCCACCTTTTTAAGTAAATGCCACTACTCTACAGCAATTGCATCCTGGCAGGCAGTTCGGATTGTTGTGAACAGGAGACCCCTAGTGGCCAAACTGAAGAGCTGGAGTTAGACACACACAAATACTAATGGGACAACCTGCTACACACTGTGTTATGTGTTTGGAAAGTTATGTTCACTATGTACGCATTAAAAGTCATGCAGTATTATTTAGTAAAACCTAAAGCTGCTAATTGCAGCATCCTTGTTTAATAATTCAATCAGCCTTAATTTCCTTCTACTGACTATTGTGTATCCCATGTTACTTTACCGCTGTCCTCCAGCCATTACAGCCATTGATCTGGTAAAATTTTCAGTTTAATTTCATTGTATTTTATTTGTATAGCACCTTTCATACCACAGTATCTCAAAGTGCTTTACATGTCGGTTAAAAGAGAACAAAAGTAATAATAATAATAATAATAATAATAATAATAGTAATAATAATAATAATTGAGCCTTTTTCCGGGTGCAGTGCCCTTTTATAATGCATTGTTGTGTGTGTGTTCCAGGCGGCCCTGGCAGAGAGCAGCCTGCCCCTGCTCAACAGCCCCGCCCTGTTGAACACGTCGACCTGCAGCAGCATGAACATGCTCCACGTGGGTCACGATGACGTCAGCAGCACCGTGGAGCAGATCCACAGCAACGGCAGCAGCAGCCCGGGGCTTTCCCCCCAGCAATACGGGTAAGGACGTGCTTCGAGAACTGGGATCAGACCCTTTCTGATGCGCATACAAGAATGGGTATGGAACTCCTGGGCAGCCCGCCTGTCCACTTAGACAAACTGGTTTAACTTTGGTTTAACACTGGCTGGTTTCACAGACCTTGATTTAGCACTGTTGTTGGGCTACCTTGCTAAACGTTAGTCCAAGATTAGTATTAATTAAGGTATAGGAAACCAGTCATACAAGCACAACTGTGACTTATGCCTCTGTAAAATGGTGACCCAGTATAAAGTCCCACCTTAAAATGGCTGTTTTTGTTTTTTTCTGTGTGTTATTAATGAGTGTGATGATGATGATGATGATACTTTTGTCCTCAGGCATCAAATTCACGTCAAAGAAGAGCCCGCTGAGTTACTAGAGGAAGACAACAGGCCTGTGTCGCTCATGGCAACAATGAACCAGAACCTGCCGTTGCCTGGCGACGAGCGAGATTTGGAGGAGGAGCTGCCAGCGGTGGAGGAGCTGGAGTAGAAGCGCGTATTCTCCAGCACTGCTTTCTCTACGACTTGTAAAGTAAAACAAAACAAACAAAAACAGGGTCAGGCCTCACATCTGCTCACAAACTTTTTAGCCACAGCACTGGGGTACTTCAGATCACCACTCAAGGCCCATAGGCTCACCAGAAAGTCTTTCTATATAGATACATATATATACATTTCTTTTGGTTAGGTTATCTTCTCTTCTGCTCAAATTTCGTTGTTGAAGTCCGGTGACCGAAATCTGGATTGGATGCTTCCTTAACCACAAAGGAAGGTAGTGTCCCTCTTCACTGCTTCTTCGGATCAACTGCTATACAATGTGAAGTGACACATATTGGTGCTTTAGGCATCTTGAGAAGAAGGGGGGTGGGGATCCACTTGGAGGTACCTCTCTTACTATACCTTATCAGTATGGATACCAGTGTTTTCTGATTTAATCACATTGCTTTCTTTTCTGAAATATACATTTGTGGGGGTGAAAATTACCTCAAAAAATGAATCCATTGAATGGACCCACAGTGACTAACGGACGGCTGATTGACTCCTGAAGACCAGTCCCATTGATGTTCCCCGTGTTTGAAAAACACCTAGAAAGGTACCTACCCCCTTCTCGAACACATTGGTTCTACACCATCGGCCAACAGGCTGTATTAAGGAAGAAAACTGAAGAAAAAAAGCTCTGTTTGGCCTCTTTTTCAGGTGTGGGTGGTAGCGGTGGTGGTGTTGGTAGTTATTTCCAATGTTTTTAGATCAAGGCGCAAAATGATATGTTTCTAACTACAGGCAACAACGTTATAGCACTAAAATTCGTTATGAACAGACAAAATTGGGTCCTCTGAATTTGTTTGGGTACTCTGCTCAGCTGTACCAGACAACTCCAAATATTTTTGTTTTTAAATTTGGTTTGTATTAATTTTTTTTTTTTTTAAATTGGGGATTCCTCAGGAAAATCAAGGGACCAGGCCCTCCAATCTGAGACGAGAGCTTTATGGTCTCTGAAAATCAAATGAAGGTCTTGCTTTAATGTTCTTCAGTGTCCTATCCTCTAACGCTGTAATCCAACTAGTAACTGCCAGTGACACCGTGTAGTTTTAAATACTTTTATTTGTTTCATACTGTCATTTCCACGGGGTGACTGTAAAGGGAATGTACAGTAGCAGTTATTTCTAAGGATCAGAAACTTAAGGATGACATTTTACAGTTGCTACACTAGATGTCTCAAGTTAACAAGTATTGATTTCAAAACACTTTTTAGCACATTTTTTTCAGCCCTTCTGTCTCCTTCTAACGTTTTTATTATTATTTATTAATATTTTTTTTGTACAAAATAGCACTTCCCAAAGGGATCGGAAATATATTTTCAAAATATGGTGTTTATGGTTTTTTTTTTTTTTTTTTAAATATATGGCTTCACAATACAGACGGTGAGCCTGTATTTAATAAATGAACACATGTTTAAATATGTTTAACATATACCGTATGTTATGATTTATTTTCAAATATTTGTATGTAATATATTGAAAATATATTTTCTTTCTGTAAGGGTTAACACATAGAGATATGTAAGATAAACTCTGTATAGTGAGACTTGGTTTTCCATCAGGCCAGTGTACTGTAACTGGGTACTAAAGGCACTCTGTACAGTCATTAAACGATCCATCCCAAGTTCCAGCAGTAGTCAATGTATGTTGTGTTTTTACTAATGTCTGCTATCATACAAAAAAAGAATTGCTTTAAAACAACCACGGTCACTGAATACCTCATTCCACTAAGAATCTACATTGATCAGTATCCAAATGTTTAAAAAACAAACAAAGTAGTGGATTCTTGAGTGGGCAAACAATTCAGTGATAGTATCAGTTTAAAGTTCTGTAATTTTATTTACATATATATATATATATATATATATATATATATATATATATATATATATATATATATATATATATATATATTACAATTCACTATGTGAATTGTTTGGAGCAACTTAAGAGATTTTAACTTTTGTCAGAGAGCACAAAAGCATACCATTTATGTAGTGCCATACCAAATTTAACAACTTTTTTCCTTTATTGCTATTATAATATGTTTTTCCTTAATAGTTTTTGTATTATGTCTTATGTTTTTTTACTTTTTTTTTTTTTTTTCGTTACAGGTTACCAAAGAAACTTGTAGGAAACCAAAACCATTTTTTCTTTTTTTCTAAAAATACTGCCAAAATAATATTCCTTTTCTTTCTTTCTTTTTCTTTCTTTCTTTTTTAAAATTATTTTCAAATGTGATTGCTTACAGCACGGAGCATTCCAAACCAAAGTTAACAAAAAAAAAAAAAAAAAAAAAAGAAATGAATTTGGTTTCTTAAAAACACTTTAAAGCGTTGGCAGTCCAAGAAGCAAAAACTTACCGTAGGCCAAAAACTCAAACAGTATTAACAAACCTCCTGTAGTTCCTTTTATAAAGAAAGCACTTAAAGAAAAGCTGTATCCTTTTTCACACTCAGGCTGAAATAGTGTTGTGAACACGGATCTTGCAAAGCCTCATGGTAGAGGATGAATTCAAATCTTAGGGCCCTTTTTATATAGATCTTGTAAGGCACTTGAAATAATAAGTGGACAAAGCTTGGACCCATGGGGACAATCTGTATTCATTGTAAATGAGATGTACCCCAAACCAAGTTTTGCTTTGTAGATGAATCACTATATATTTAAAAGAAAACAAATCTGTCTTCATCTTAGACTGTATCATGCTGCAGTTTCTGAGATGTACCATATTCAATTGTATTAAAAACAAAATAAATTGTAAACCTGTGCTTGCCTAACTTACCTTTCCAATCTAAACATGATAGTAAATAAAGAAATAGTGTGTAGATTTTGTTAATGTAAAACTAATTGGTATGTTGTTTGACAGTTGTAGTATGTTTTGGAAAAGCATATCAGTTCTTTTGAAAGGTGAGGACCCGAATCAGTCATTCATTAAACAGGATTTAAAGCAGGAGTCACTACTCCTGTACAGTCCAAAAATGCATCTGACAGAATATTCACAGTAATGTTTAAAAATCAAAATAATGTTTAAATCAAAATAATAATAATTCCGATTCATTATTTAAAAAGAAATACTACCTCTTCAGAAATGGTTTTCTAAGAGCAAAATATTAAAAAGGTTGAGACCGTGTATCCATAACTACAAAATACCAAAACAATATTTATTTCTGCGATACAGTGCGCCCACAATAGTAACCTTGGGTTATTACAAAAAATACAAACAAAATGACACACACTACACCCGACAAGATATTCATAGAAATAAACATTCAATTAATAATGTGAAGTACTACCTCTCAAAAAAGGATTATTATTATTAAGAGCAAAACATAAGAGGTTGGCAGCCTTGAAAAGGTCTGCATTGAATCCATAGGCACCATCTTTAAGTGATCTATTAGCATATCTTATGTAGACACGCATCCTTTATGCTGAAGCTTAATTGCGTTCTTCAATTACTGTACTATAATGAAGACTGGCTGTTGACGAGCCAGGAAGGGCAATTGAGATCTTCAGTTATTAAGATTGCTTAGTAGCGCAATCATTCTTCTGTTCTCGTTGCAAAGAAAAGTGGACAGGCTGTGGAAATACTCTTGTGAATTCACACAGTAGCAATATGTATTATATATTTCTGTTTCCTGCGAGAGGAATGTCTGAACGAATACACAGAAGCTGTCTCCAATGAATGTAATAGACGGTTTTTAAGATACAGATTTTTTTTTTTTTTTTTTTAAACTGGCTTAAACAAGACTAAAGTGTTTGTGTATTCACCAGTCTAAGTAATTAAAGTAAATAAAACCCTTGCTTCTGAGCCTCACTTGGAAGATTTGATTGTATCGCATGAGAAGTTTGAGCTGTGGACAAGTATTAAAGCCATGGAAATGCGAAGAGGCTCAAGTTAAGCATCAAATGCTGTGTACTGCATTAACAATGGTGACGAATTTAAGGTGGTTCTGCTGGAACATGGTTGAAATCATTTTACATTTACTAAGCTAATTGTGAAATACCATCTTAAATCGGCCAGCCACCATGTTTCCAGGTGATTGCTCTGGAAGTCTGGCAGCTTTGTATTTCAGAAATCGATTTTTATTATTTTTAATTTTTTATGAATATTGCAGGTTGCGAGGTACAAAAGACATTTGCTTTTCTACTCCCAGGTGGTGTGTCCAGATATTCTAACCAGATAATTGAAATTATTGGATTATTTTTTGCTTGCTTTGTATGTATTTATGATGTTCTATATAACAGACGATCTGGCATTATGAAAGGGACGACGTATCTATTAAATAAATATTCATCATAAATATCCAAAGAGTCATCTACAGCTTGGAACCATACTCCAAATGAAATAATATTAATAATAATTATGAGCTGTGCATCTAAGGATTATTAAGAAAAAAAGGAACTGCAGCATTTTTAAAAATGACGCTTTAAAGGTACATTTGTAAACTGTTTTATAATGTGTAGGTTCACAGAGATCATTGATGAAAAAGGCAAACATTCATGACACTAGATAAGTTACTTTACAATCTTAATGTGTTAATGTATATTACAGCTTGGCTTGGCTTTTGAGCAGTGCTTATTTTTTATATTACTTTCTTTTTTCTGCACCTGTTTAGCAATTGTAAAGCTTTGAGCTCATTTTTTTCTCTCCCTATACTCTCTTGCTTCTGCTAAATGTATGTATTTATCATATTAAGTGCAGCAGGTATAATGGTTAAATAGTTTTTCATGAAACGTCTGGGACGGTTTTTTGTTTGGTTCGCTATTTTTTTTTTTTTTTTTTTAATTAAATGTATTATCTTAAACAAAAAGTTAGATAAGCGGTTTAGGTAACACACCTGTTTGTATATTTATCTTAGCTAGGTCTATTTTGATACTTTTTGTCTCCGTATTGCATTTATGCATTTTTAAGGAAAAAAAACAAACAAAACAAAGCTGAATTCATTGTGTACTGATACCTCAGAAGGACTTTCCTCAAAGACAGGACCAAACCTCAAGAATTTGAAGAAATATGTAGCCCCCTCTTGCTTTTAAGAAGGAGCAATTTTAAAGTATTTTGTTGGTCCTTTCAGCTGCCAATATGTGTAAAAACTCCCTTTAAAACTGAACCATTCCTGTAGCTACCATTATGTTCAATACTGTGTTTCACCAAGCAGTGGTAGTTTCGATCTGCTGAAAATATTACCTGGGTCAGAAAGTCATTTTACACCACTGTGTGCATCACTGGTGCAACACCACCATCAAATTACATTACAGTACAATACAGTATTGCAATGTACTGCACCACACTAGAATTGCAACATTTTACTGTCACACTTTGAAATAATCACCCGTCCATCATGTTACATTCATCCTGATTGAGGGTGTAATATGACAGCGTGTGCAATGCATTGAAAAGGAGAGCCATGTCTTAATTTGCATGCCATTGAATTACCTGCATGCTGTGGAAAAGACTTATTCTAAAGTGTTACCCGACTCCCACATTTCATACAAATTTGCACTTTCTTTAGTCAAATGACAGCCTACCCTAAAAGTCACTAATAATACTAATCTTATATATTGGTTCTGGTTATATTCCTGCAACACCATTGCAAGCCCATTGTAATGTGACAATTTGGCTATGCATTGATGTTACTGGGTCAAAGACATCCCACACAGTACATGGCTCTTCTGCACTGTGGTAATCACACTTAGAACAGAAGGAACTACCACTCACAATGATCCTCCCATTGTATCTTAAGACTGTGTAAACATTTTCCTGCAGTGACTTTCTGTACCTGTTTCATTTGTTTTATGTGAGACCTGGGAGGTGATGGATGGGTGGTCGGAGGTATATGAGTGAGCAAATACGCCAGCCCCCACTGACTATCATTGCTGGGGTACCCCTCTTACACGAGTCACTGCCATTTTTCTTCATGCTGTATAAAAAAAAAAATTAAAACACATATATCTGTGTATTTGTAACCTGATTCTCCTTGTGTCTGTTCTTGCAGACAATAAAAAACTGTACAGTAGGTCTAGTTGCATGTAATCTGTACTAATTATTGACAATGGCATTATAAAATGCAATAAAATACTTATTACACTGTCTGGAAGGTGGTGCATTTGTGTTCCTCTGAAGGTTTGTTTGATTTGCATTTCATAACGCGGGCAGCTGGTCATAGTTGCAAGGCTATTAATGTTTGTTTGTTTGTTTGTTTGTTTTTACATAAAAATCAGTTCCACACAGACCCAGTTGATTACACTTTTCAATTGAGAGAAAAAGCAAAACAGACAGGCTAATTGTTAACATAACAAAACGTGGAATAAGTTTCATTTCATGACATGTTGCCCGTTGATCAAAGGGTTTTTAATGACATTATAGTGTTGGCGTAATAGGCCTGTGCCTTAAACACTGTCCAAAACGCTAGCTGTTTGTGCGGTTGTAGCGCTTCAACCTCCTTGCCGACAGGCGTCGGAATCCATAACAGCAGTGATTTTAAAACCATTAATACATTCACAATTTAAAGCAGTTAGGGGTTTAAGTGATAAAGACAACAGTATCAGTTTGAAGAAAAGGAGACAACGGCCTTGCCCTTTTCATTCACAACATTAACCATTTCTTTCATTGGCCCTACAGCTCAGTATAGTGGCAACCCTGGAAGATATAATCCAGATTACCTATTTATATAGCGCTGTTCTTTTAGTCTGTATTTTATTTGGATCATCAATCCATTCGGCAAAATGTTTGCTTTGTGGCTTATAGGTTTCAGAATGTAGGATTGAGCATTAGAAGTTATGCATACATTACTATGGAATTGCAGGATACTATACACTACAATATCTCTTCCATAACAGTAACACATGCATTGCCCGCATAGTTTGTCAGAATGCGCGTGCAAATGTGCCATTTCCTTTATTTGGCATGTTGCAGCATGGGTTAGTGAGGCCAGGGATCATCCGTAAAGCATTTGTCCCTGTCTTATGGTAGGATCAAGGCATTTTTCAAAAAAGAAAACAGTAAATTCACGATATTGAATAAGTTTTCATTGCCTTTAACTACAAAAGGAACTATTGTACTGTACAATCTGGTGGAATTAAAAAGACAGCATTTCAAAACATCGGTATCAGATTTGTTCTGGGATGGTAATGCTGTCCATGGTAATTGTCGTTCTGACACTTCAAGGTTCAGTACTTCTGTATAAACTGACTGCGTAAAAAGAAATCACACTCTCAGCCTCAAATGTGGAACAGAGACCAGAGAACTAAAGCTCAAAACATCTGGTGAAAAGTATTGGATATTAAACACCACCCAGAGCAGGAGTGTGCGCGCCAATCAAATGGTAAAGGAAGTTTGAGAGAAAAATGATAACTATTGCAAACACAGGGGGATGTAAAAAAAAAAAAAAAAGCCAATTAAAATGATGTTTGAAGATACATGCTCTCCAGTTTTGAAGTGTCTTAAATACTCTCTTAGCCTTGAGCTGTTTCATAGTAGCTCCTCATACAACTGTGGCCAAACGGTATATTTAAAATAAAATAAAAGCATTAGCAGTGTAACTAGGTTTCAGGATTCCTGAATCAATATTTTAATAATGTGATTAATAAGGGCTATTTAAGAAATTAATTTGATCTGCTTGACATTTGGAAAATGAACAGCCCTTTTTGACAATGATACCTGACCTTCAAGAAGTGCAAATGACATGTACTTTTAAAAATCCAAACTACACAAAGAATAAAGTGACAGGCACAGTAGAATATCAAAGAACACGTAACAAAGGAATAATAGTCATGACCATAACTGAAGACACCTTCACTATAAGGTTGCAAAATGTATTTTACCTTTTAATTGGTAGCTGCCGTATGAGCCATCCTGCAGTCTACAGTGTTTGTAACTCATAAAATAGTTTTACCTGGGATGCAATTACCCCTTTAGCTGCCTTTCCTATCATTAACCAACCAGCTGCTTCTCCAGTATGCTTTGCCGCCAATAACATGTTAGTGTTTTACCTGTTTTATCCACCAGGAGGTGTAAACAAACCAGTTAATGCATCAAACAAAAACAAAAGAACTTCAGAAATGAGACATTTCACCCACTGAAGGTAGGAAGCATATTTGATGTCAGCTTTCCATAACTAACATGGAGCTTCATTTTTATGCACCTGGGGTTTGTGAGAACCTGTACAGCTATGGTAATTTGAGAAGCAAGAACAAAAACCAGGTTATTCAATAACAAGACATTCGAATCTCCCACAACCACTCCCAGGTTTATCACTGACTTGTACTGAGAAAGAAGCTGTCAGCATTCTGAGGTGCAGCAAAACAGACCCAAAGGTCTACCTAGCGAACTAAAGGAACAGCTCCCGTATGTTTATTAAAAGCATATTTTACTTCCATTGAGGTGTGAGAGTTCTTCTACACTGTAGTTCTCATAATCAGGTTTGAAGCTTAAACTTACTTTAAACGCAATACGTACGATTTCATCGACAAGTTCAAGAAAACGGAAAACATTCCAGACAGAGCCCTGCTAGTCTGTACACAGGCATCCCGCCGAGTGACGGGACAGAGGCAACTAGCTGAAACGTTGGTCTACTTTTAAAATCCCTAAATTGAGATCTCACGTGGGCCAGCGTGCCTTTGTATATCAAGCATCTCGCCTTTGGAATGCATTGCTTTCAAACATAAAACCAGCCTCTTCACAATGTCTTGTTAAAGCACTCCTAAATATGTATTTGAAATCTGACCAGGGCTGCAAATCCTGTAAATACTGGATATTTTTTATGCTTTTATTTTGTATTACTGTTTTATGATTGTTTTAAGTGTTTGAATGATTTGTATCTTTTTGCCATTGATTTTATAATGTTATTTCTTGCCGCCGTCTCATGCCAGGACCCCTTTGAAATCTCGAGGGTTATATCCTGGTTCAATAAATCAATTTGAAATGTGTCTTCTTGACTTACAGTTACTTACAGCAGCTTTACCTGATCGTTGTACCAGTTCTGAACTAAGCAAGGAAATCTATCCAGCTAACAACTATAGAAAGAAATACCATTGTAATTCAAAACATTTTCTTCAGCTCAGCTAGAACAACACCCATCTCGTATGCTATGAAAGGCAGTCTCCATCACACGTCAATGTCTAAGCTAGTAATAAAGCAGATCCTAGATTTTCTTTTTTTCTTTTGAATGAAAACCCTGTTAACGTTGTGCAAACTGTTCACCGTGACCCTGTGATGACCTGTCAGGAATGACAGTCCTGTTGTTAAAATAA
>JAGXEW010001246.1:0-25147 GCA_030684275.1 Acipenser oxyrinchus oxyrinchus | reverse complement strand
GAGGTTGGGATGGAGGAGGTCTCTGCAGCAATAAAAAAACTTGCATGTGGTAAATCACCTGACCCTGATGGCCAGAATGAATTGGTTCCAGTTTTATGTAGATTATGAGACAAGGCCTGATCTCATTGATACCCAAAGATGGTAAAGATCTACTGGTTTTGGATAATTGGCGGCCTATTACACTTTTAAATTCAGATTATAAAATTATCGCTTTAATGATGTCAAACAGATTGAAACGCACCTCACCCTATTTAATAAATGAAGCTCAGTCAGGTTTTATCTCAGGCAGACATATCATTAATAATATCCGACTGGTTTTTGACATGAACATTTGATTTCTTCTGATGCTTATATTTTTTTTCTAGATTTTTATAAGTCTTTTGATTCTGCAGAGCATTATTTTTTATTTAAAACTCTGGAATTTTTTCAATTTGGTAACCAATTCATGAATTATATTAGGATTCTATACAAAGATAACAATAGCTCAGTTGGCCTTTCTAATGGTACGTCACCCAGATTTAATATAATAAGAGGTATCCGACAAGGTTGCCCTCTGCCCCCTTTCTTTTGTTTTGGCTGCAGAGACACTCTCCATATTAATAAGATACAGTGATTCATTTGAAGGAATTAATATTGGTGATCATCAATTTCTTATTAGCCAACTTGCCGATGACACGACTCTTCCTGAAAGATAAAGAGCAGGTTGCTGGAGCTCTAAATACCCGACACAATTTTACCTGTGCTTCTGGTCTTTGTCTAAATTTAAATAAATGTGAACTGCTCTCAATCAAAAATTTTGGCGTTCCCTCAGTTGAAAATATAAAGGTCTGTGATAAAGAGAAATATTTAGGGATATATGTGTGTAAAAATATAAACCATAGAATGGAGCATAACTTTTCTCCCAGGATAAAAAGGGCCTCTCAGATATTTAATATCTGGCTTCAGATAGATCTCACTTTACAGGGGAGGGTTTTTGCTCTCCAACACGGAAGGGATATCCAGGTTGGTTTATCCGGCTTTAGTGATTTCTACACCCTCTATATGGGCAGATAAAGTTAATAAAGTCATTTTTAACTTCATGTGGAAAAATAAAAATCATAAAATTAAAAAAAAAACTGTCATGTCCAATGAATATTGCAAAGGTGGATTAAATGTTATAAATTTCACAAATTTAGTGAACACTTTTTGAGTAAAATGGATCAGGAAGGCCTTGTCAGCGGATGACTCAATGTGGTTTCATATTCCGAAATTAATCTTTAGAAATTATGGGGGTCTTAGCTTCTTGCTTAAATGTGACTTTGATACTCAGAAATTGCCGGGTAAACTCACTGGATTCTATCTTGAAGTACTGAAAGCAGCAAGATTGGCTTTTTGTCACAACTTCTCTCCTCACAGACTTCCTATTTGGAACAATAGATGCATTTTGTACAAAAGGAAATCTATATTTAAACACAAATGGTTTGCGAATAATATTATATTTGTTTATGATCTGTTAAAAACCAATGGAGACCCTCTAAATTACTTAGAATTTTTGGATAAATTTAACGTTCCAGTGACTCCAAAAGAATATGCAATAGTAATTGATGCCATTCCTAGTAGCCTTTTTCACCTCTGTAAATCGTCATTTGAATACAATCATCTAGTCCCTTCCTTTCTAGATTTGCATATTCATAATGTTAATTTATTTGATTCCAGGTGCAGTAATAGGTTTGTAAGACAGCACTTTTCAGACTTAGATTATACAAGACCTAAAGCTTGTGTGTCCTGGAACTCATTACTGAACTGCAATGTTAATTGAAGAAAACATGGACAATTTCTCATAAGTATGCTCTATTGCCAAAATGAAAGAGATTCAGTTTACTATTATACATAGGGTTTATCCAGTTAATTATTATATAAATAAAATACATTCAAACATTGATCCAAATTGTACCTTTTGCAGCTCTCATCCTGAAACAATCCCTCACTTGTTTTTCAGTTGTACATTTTCCAGTGTATTTTGGAGAAGACTGACTTATTGGTTTCTTGACTCTTGCAGTATCCTCACTGATTTCTCGATAAAAGATATAATCTGTTATTTTCAGGACTCTGATCTTGATCGTTCTTTTGTCTTCTTAATAAATTTTATTATTTTATTTGGAAAATATTACATACATAAATGCAAATGGATGTAAACCAAACCAAACTTTTCTCATTTTTGCTCCGATTGTAAAATGTATCTAAATTCTTTGAAGATGTGTAAAGACAGGAGAGAGATCAGAATATTGGATGCCTTCAGTGGTACTGACTTTTGAACATATTTTTTCTTTGAATTATCGAATTTAATAGCCTTTAATAGCCGAGTTCCTTCAAAAACTGTGTGCAAGTGTACCTAGAAGAATTGATGCTGTTTTGAAGGCAAAGGGTGGTCACACCAAATATTGATTTGATGTAGATTTTTCTTCTGTTCACTCACTTTGCATTTAGTTAATTGATAAATATAATCTATTAACATGTCTATTTTTGAAAGCATTCTTACTTTACAGCATTTTTTCACACCTGCCTAAAACTTTTGCACAGTACTGTATATATATATATATATATATATATATATATATATATATATATATATATATATATATATAGTAAGACAGCAGGGAGGGGGTTAAATCCTCCCTGCAGAAAAACATGTGCGTAGGCACATTTTGGGTTTGTTTTTGTTAATTGTTTAATTGTTTTTTGTTAATTGTTTTATTGTTTAATTATCCCCTGCACCTGGTGGTAATTGAAAATTAGAACCAGGTGCAGGGTATTTAAGGAGAGCAGTCAGTCTGCTCCTGGTTGCTGATGTGTGTGGAAGCCTGACTGTGCTGGTGTGGGTACAGCCGTAAAACAAAGGCAAAAGGTAGAGTGAAGCCTTTTTTTTGTGTGTGCTGTTTTGTTTATCTTTTTTGTTACAGGTAAACAGCTTAGCTGTCCTGTTTTGTTTAGTTAGTGCTCAAAGCGAGCTAGGTGTTTGTTTTGTTTATTTTTGTTTTTGTATTGTGTTTCATTAAAAATAGCGCTTTGAAAATCCATTTCTGTGCTTGGGTCAGTGTTTTTAAAGGGGCAACGAACCACGGTGAGGGCGATTCTTTCACTATATATATATATATATATATATATATATATATATATATATATATATATATATATATATATTTCATTAATGTATTTTCTTTGTATTATTCTTTGATTATGGAATGTATTTGCCTCATTGTTGTTCATTCCGGAATTGATTTTTTGAATATTACTCTATATTACTACATTAAAATAAATAAATGGGAAAAATAGAGAACAGTGAGAGAGCGAGAGATACAGACAGAGTGAGCTAGATGCAATTGGAATTTTGAACTTGACAATTTTAAATATCACACTTACACCAATTAGGAAATATTAATATATTTGGAGGAAGCCTTAGTAATTAGGGAGGTAGGAGAGGAGCTCTTTTAAAATATATATATATATATATATATATATATATATATATATATATATATACTTAACTATTGTAAATTTAAAATGGTCATTTTTACTATTAAATTCTTAACAAAGCCAACTTTTGTTTGTATAAGTCAGTTAGTTTTCAATGTTGTCATAACATTTGTGCTTAATTGTTATGTTTATTGTTATTATTTATTATGAAATTATTACAATTCTACTGAGATGATACATTATACAGTTGTCTGCTTATTTCTGGACATTTGTATGTGATCTACATTATAGTTCAAATACATTTATAGCTGGAGGGGATTCTCTTTTTCTTCTAATTACATTGGTGGTTAAATGCAGAACAAGGAATCAGTAGCTATGGTGTAGCTCATGTAATATTAATATATCATTTCATTATATTTAATTAACTATAATTCTCAAAAAAGAAACTATTTAAAACATGCAATTTTTATTAATACAGTAGATTATATTATTATTTTGTTTATCACAGTAGATTACCAGCAGTGAAACAGTAAATACAGGGAGACAGACCAGAGAGAGAGAAAAGGAGGGATTGAAAAAGACAGAGTAGACCTCAAACAGCCATCCACCCAGTGTGCCCTGCTGTGTGACTCCCTGTGATCAGAGAAAGGGAGGGAGAATAATACGTCTTCAGCTAACCACCCACCTAGGGAGCCTTTTCCACCCAAAAACACCATCAACCTGTGAGCTGCTCTGTGACACCCTTATATACACAGGTAGGCTCTTCTGACACACACCAACACACATGAGAGTGCTGTACAGTTGGGTTCAGCCACAACTCAAACTCACTAATTCTCCACTCGCGCTCCCACCTCCCCTGCCACAGACCTCACCAGCCGCCACTGACACCAACACTAATTTTCATATTTAATCAAACCAAGCAGTGTAAGCAGTTGGTTGTATTGTTCATGACGTTTTTCAAATCAAGTAAGCTTATCTGTGTATTAAAAATGAATAGAGTTGCAGCCAGTCTCATCTTACTAAAGGCACTCAAGCTGAAATTGTAAAGTAATTTAAAGTTGGATACAAACGTGGCAGCGGACTGTCCCTCTTTAGCGCCAAGACGCAAGAACTTACAGACTTGATAGGCTGATAAAATGACTACATTGATTACAGGCTGATTAATGATTACATTGATTACAGGCTGATAAAATGATTCCATTGATTACAAGCTGATAAAATGACTACATTGATTACAGGCTGATAAAATGATTCCATTGATTACAGGCTGATAAAATGATTCCATTGATTACAAGCTGATAAAATGACTCCATTGATTACAGGCTGATAAAATGACTACATTAATTACAAGCTGATAAAATGACTACATTGATTACAGGCTGATAAAATGACTACATTGATTACAGGCTGATAAAATGACTCCATTGATTACAATCTGATAAAATGACTACATTGATTACAGGCTGATAAAATGATTCCATTGATTACAAGCTGATAAAATGACTCCATTGATTACAGGCTGATAAAATGACTACATTAATTACAGGCTGATAAAATGACTACATTGATTACAGGCTGATAAAATGACTACATTGATTACAGGCTGATAAAATGATTCTGTGCTGATAAAATGCAATATATTAAAATAATTCTGTCCAGGGTGGTCGAGGATAGACTGTACCTGACCTACAGTACAGCAGCCGATCTGTGCTGTGTGACCTCGGGGCGACTCTATTAATTTTAAAAAGAAACTTGCACCGGCTCTACACTACAGGCTAGCATTAGATATCCTGCAGCGTCATTCACAAACTGTGTGGAGTGGAAACAGTCACTCTAATCTGGTGTATTATTGTTATTGTATATGGAGGAGATTTTTAGGGTTAGGGTCTATGCACGGATGATATTTATTTATTTATCTTTTCTTTCTTCTTTTTTCATTTTCTTTTCTTTTTTCTTTTTTCTTTTTTATATTTTACAGGATAATATATTTATACACAAGATAACAAGAGGTATAGGCATGTTTGGAAATACTGCTCTGTGATTGGTTGGTTTCTGTGATTTATAATTATTATAAGCTGGAGCAGGCAGCAAACACAAAACTGTTGATACAGCAGCAGCTGCATATCTGACGGAGAACAATCTCTTCTGGTGCACCTTCCTCCATAGCCTTGTGCTGACTCACAGGTTACAAAATGTTCTTTATGTCACAATTAACCTCCTCCAGTTTTGCTAGTCCTAATTCTTCAGTTTCCACCAGCTTGCTAATCTCTTGTGCTCTTTCAGTTGGACTCCCTTCATGAAGTTTTATGGCATTTAAACCAATGAGCACCACATCCCAAACTACAAACACTCCAGAAGCAACACCTCCGACTACTCTGCCTGCACCTTTGAGCACCACAGCAGCAGCATCATCAACCAGGTCTGCAGCAAAACGGCCACCAGCACCAACAGCAGCACCAACAACAGCACCAACAGCAGCCCCAGCAACAGCACCACCATCATCACTCAGGTTTGGGGTTACACCAGCAACAGCATCAAGACTTAAAGCAACATCAATAACAGCATCTGCAGCAGCAACAACAGCAGCATCAACCAGGCCTGCAGCAGCAGCAGCAGCACAGAAACGTTTTTTAACATTGCCTGTTAAAGCAGCATCCTCTATATTCCAATTACATTGTGGGAGTGCAATTTTGCATGATTTACTAAGTGCTATGATTTTGATGTGAATTATTTCCAGTATTTCCCTAACTCTATTGTTAGCCTTGCCAGCCTTTACATGCTTTCCTATTTGTGCGCCACCACCGGTGACTGCGCCAGCTACAGCAGTCACAGTGCCTGCAATAAACAGTCCAAGGGAGGCTCCAAAAGTAACAGGAGCCAGGCCTATCCCCACAATGGTCAGGACCCCCCCGACTACACCAGCAGAGCTCCCTGCAGTCCTAGCGATGGTACAGTCCCTGTCCACCTGGTCCAGCTCATCAGCAATCCCATTGAGTTCTGTGAGGAGTTTTTCAATTTCCTGCTTCTCCTTTTCATACATCTGTACAAAGTCCTTCAGTAACTCAATTCTTTTGCAGGCCTCTTTAGGGTCCATACTGCAAAGACAGGTTCAGAATCATGTTACTTTACTGTAGTGCTGTTGAGACAATCATCCAGTTATTATTCAAACAATGTTTTATTGATGTATCTGTACAAAGAAATCAAATGTTGGTGTTTGCCAGAAATTACTAATGTTAAAAACTCAATAGTGATAGGAGCTGCAGTTTCTATCCTTGCCACTAGAGGACTCTATGAGAGCTCTACATAGATGGAGTGTTCACAGTTGAATATGTATCTGTAAGAGCTCAAGGGAGGGCTGTGCTTTTACAGTCCGGTTTTCCGGTTTGCAAATTATCTGTGCTAACAGAAAAAAAAATATATATATTACACATGCTCTGTCGGTCAATGTGACAGAGATCAAATGATTCTTGGTGTTAGATCTCCCTCCCGACCTGTGAGGGCGCTGTGTAAAAGGAACAGAGTACCCTTAATCAAATGGCATGACAATTTATTCCTTAGGGTAGGTGGAAGTCAGTCATTTAGGAAGGGGGCTGAGCTACGGCACCCAAACTCAATGACCCGGACGTTAAACGGTGTGGCATCTGAGGATTGGAGGAGCGGATGCGCTCGTTAAACTAGGGGTCATGAGCGAGGATATAAATAGGGGTCATAGCTGACGTGATCTGTTCCTTGGTAAATGGTTAGAAACAACCTACAAGGAGCCTGTGTTACCGTACTGTAAACCGTGATTCCTTTCAAGTCGAAAATAACCATCAAGTATGGGATATTGCCGTCAGGCAGTAGGGATTGGCTGAGCTTTTATAGCAAAGCTGCCAATAGGCCTCGTGCTGCCACGTAAGCCCGCCCCTTGGGAGCTTACTATACGCAGCGCACAGAGACTCACTTCCTCTTTGCCTTCAGCCTATGTAGGACATTGAGCTGGTAAGTTTTCTCTGAGAATTACACCACTGATTGTACTGCCAGCCTTGAGCTTGAGAAGCTGGCTACTGCCCTTCTCTGAGTTGATTTCAGTGTTCGCCTACGGAGCATTGTATTTTTTCGACTTTCACGCTTTGCTTCGCATTGCGTCTCGCTGGCCGTCGTCCGTCTTTCTTTCATTTTCATATAATTTTACGATATTTTATATTGTAAAATATTTGTTGTTGGGTTTTTGTACTGTCTATTCTTTCTGTTATATAGAATAGGGTTTAGAGGACACGCTGCGCGCCTGGCTAGGCCACGCAATTTTGCAGCCTCGGTCTTGCCTCGCTAGACCCGGAGTGTAGCCTGCTGCTAGCAGCCACTCCTATAATAACACCCGCGGATTAAAAACATCACCGCGTGGTTGCTGCACGACTGTAGCTACGCTACAATAACATTGTGTGTGCGGCTGCAGTTCCTCTAGACTGAAGAAATAAAAATAAAACTAAAAAAACTTAAAAAATTAAAAAAAAGATTTTTTTCCCATACAATACACATAGGAAGACTACCGCCAACTGCACTTTTTAGTTGCCCCTTATACACATGTAGGTATAGCACAACATCTTGTCTTTTTAGACTGAGACACGGTACTGGCACTTAGCGTCTCCGCTCTGCGGGTCAGCTGACGTTTCGGCGTCTAGTGCATAGCGTCTTCACGCCAGTACACGCGCCGGCGTTTTGTGTCAGCGCTTACGCTTTGGTGTAGCGCTTGGGGCTTGGTGCATGCACCTCGACGCCGGTGCACGCACCTCGACGCCGACGCTTTGGCGATCGACGCTTGGTGCACGATCTCGACGCCGCGATCGACACCTCGACGCTTGGTGCACGCACTCGACGCCGATGTTTCGGCGCTGCGCGTCGACGCCTTGACGCCGGTGCACGCACTCGATGCTCGGCGCTCGGTGCTCGACGCCGGTGCTCGGTGCCTCGATGCTCGGTGCAAGTACCTCGACGCCGGGCGATCGACGCTCGACGCCAGCGCACGCACTCGATGCTCGATGCTTCGGGCGCCGACGCCGGTGCCACGACACTCGATGCTCGACACTTCGGCGCCGACGCCGGTGCATCGACGCCGCCGCTTGGTGCACGTACCTCGACGCTTCGCCGTTTGACGTTCGGTGTCGGAGTGGCAATCATGTCCGGGTTCCACCGTTGCGTCACTTGCAAGGCAAAATTGCCAGCAAGCGATCCGCATGAAGACTGTGTAGTGTGCCTGGGACCAGAGTAGGCCGCGTCTGCCTTGGCAGACAGATAGTTTTGCGCATTGTGCGCTAATTTTCAACCACGCACTCTTCGCCAGAGGGCGAGGAAAGCGGTGGGTAGCCACTCCCCTTCCTCAGGGTCATCTTACACCCTGTCTGTCCCGCTGTCGTCCACAGTGACTCCGCCCGTCACACTGCGGGTATCCAGGAGCCCCTCCCAGCTTACAGCTGGCCAGAGATCCCCAGACCATAGACGTGCCCGGAGCGCCTCGTAGCCCGTCTATTCGCCCCGAGGCTCTCCCTCGCAGGGAACGTTCCCGCCGATCACGGTCTCGCTCCCTGTCACCCCACCAGAGGACGCTCCCGCTCTCCCTCGCCGGGACAGGCGCTATAGGGACAAGTCAGGCGTGGCAGAGCTCACATCGAAAATGTCCCAGTTTATGGATGTGATGATGGGCCAGCAATCGCTGCTCATGTCCCTTACCAGCATGGCACCACCAACCGGACCAATTGCCAATCAGCCGGCGTTTCAGCCACAGCCTCTGGCCGTCCCTGTTGTCCAACAACCCCAAGGGTATGGGACGTAGATGCCATCTCCAGGGATGCTTCAAGGAGAGCCTCCTTGAGGAGGACAGTGTGGAAGCTGAACTGGCATCCCAGCACTCGGAGCAAGACACTGAGTCGAAGGCGCTGGACACCAGTGATCCCTTGTGGTCACTGGTGGAGCGAGCAACTCGCCACCTGGGGATTGAGTGGCCAGCCGTGGAATTACCTCGGCGGTCACTGTTTGAGTCGTCGTCTGTACGGTCTCCACAGCCCAGGACGCTCCCAGCCTTCCCTGATTTCATTAAGGAGGTACAGTCCACCTGGGGGGCCCCGGCTTCTTCACCGGCAACTTCGCGGAAGGCCTCCACGTTTGCCATGCAGGGAGCGAGTGAGGCTGGTCTGGTGTCCTTCCCACCGGTCGATGCTGCCTTTGCAGCCCTAGTTAGAACTCCGACACTTTCGGGTCTAGCTAAGGACCCTGCATGTCCTAACAAACAGTGCAGGGAGATCCATTTAAAGAACCACGGAGAACCACGGAGATCCATTTAAAGAAGGGCTACTTAGCGGCTACAGAGGCAGTTAGGTTGTCCAACGTGGCCAGCCTCCTTTCAGTTTACCAGGCGTCGCTGGTGAAGGATCTCCCGGAGCACCCATCGGCGTCTCTGAGGGCGGAATTGGCGTTGGTCGCGCAACTCCTAGTCAAGATAGCCCAGTTGAATGCATGGGCTCAAGGCAGGAGTATTGCTTCCCTGGTGGCCGCTAGAAGGCAGCTCTGGCTCTCGCAGACGAGAGTTCAAGAGCCTGACAAGGCCCCATTGTTAGATGCTCCTATTACACCGGGGCACACGTTTGGCCCAGCGGTTGAGGAGATGCTGCAACGCTCTGTTAAGGCCCGGGAGGCATCTCAACAGATGGCGAAGATGTGGCCGCATAAGCCCTTCCAGCCTAAACGCCAACAAGACCACCAGTGGCGTAGAACACCACCGCAGCACCAGCCGCAGCCAGGGGGTACTAAGACCTCTCCCTCAAGCACAGCAGCGCGTGGTCAACCTCCATTTGCAAGACCTCAGCGTGGAGGGTGGCGCCCTAGAGGAGGTGGCAGGCCATGCCCTCGGGGCTCCGGCCAGGCCCCTAGTGAGCGAGCGCAGCCGAAACAGCCCTGAGAACTCCGGCAGCTGTTAACCCGCCCCTACACTGTCTCACAGCTCCAGTTCTGGCAACAATGCACCAACGACATCTGGGTGCACAAAACTATATCCACTGGGTACACCCTTCAGTTCCAGTTAAAACCTCCCCCCTTCCGTGGAGTGGTCGTAACTGCAGTGAAGGACTCCGCTCTGAATGTGGAAATACAGGCATTGCTCAGCAAGCGTGCCATTCAACAAGTAGACCCTGCTCTGATCGACCAGGGGCTCTATTCCAAATACTTCCTGGTGCCCAAAAAGGACGGCGGGCTCCGTCCTATTTTAGATCTGCGAGTACTGAACAAATACCTGCGGGTGTTATCGTTCAGGATGCTTACGCACAGGCACATCATCCAGTCAGTCCGACATGGCGACTGGTTCACCACCGTGGACCTGACAGATGCGTACTTTCACGTTCCCATCTGCCCGGGTCACAGGAAGTATCTGCGTTTCGCATTTCAGAGCAGGGTATACAAGTTTTGTTTTCCCTCCATTTGGCCTGTTACTAGCTCCTCGAACCTTTTCCAAATGTATGGATGCCATTCCAGCTCCCTTGCGGGCTCAAGGTGTCCGACTGCTGAATTATCTGGATGACTGGCTCGTCTGTGCGCAGTTGAAGGAGCAGGCGGCACAGCACACAGTGATGGTTACAGACCATCTTCAGCGGCTAGGTCTGAAGATCAATTCAGAAAAGAGCCGCCTCGTGCCGAGCCAACAGACCGAATTCTTGGGTCTGCATCTGGACTCAGTGTCCATGGAAGCGACCCTGTCGACACAAAGAGTTGCCTCGACGGAGCGGTGTCTCTCCCTATTCAGGTTGAGAGAAACAGTCAGCATGGAGCTGTGTCAGCGCATGCTGGGGTTGATGGCTGCCGCCTCGCAAGCCCTTCCTTTGGGCTTACTACACCAGAGACCTCTGCAGGCCTGATTCAATGCCTTCGCGTTGCATCCGCGGAGAGACAAACACCGCAGGCTAAGGGTATCCCGAGCTTGCTGGGAAGCGCTATGCTGGTGGAAAGTTCCGTCGAACATCCGCCAAGGAGTACGCTTGGGTCCCATTTTAAGAAGGGAGGTCATCACGACCGACGCTTCCAACCGGGGTTGGGGAGCAGTCTGGTACGGGACAGGGACCCATGGAGTGTGGTCAGGACCCTGGAGGTCAGCCCACATCAATGCTCTGGAGCTCAGAGCGGTGGACCTCGCCCTCCGGCACTTTTTGCCAGTGCTTCTAGGCAAGCATGTGTTAGTGCGGTCAGAGAACACCACAGTTGTGGCGTACATCAACCGCCAGGGCGGCTTGCGGTCCCCCGATCTTCACCGGATGGTAACACGGATGTTGCTATGGGCACAATCTCGGTTAACCTCTCTGCGTGCAGTTCACCTACCGGGCAGAGTCAATTACGCAGCAGATCTCCTATCCAGAGGAGGCCCTCTTGCCGACGAATGGCGTCTCCACCCTCAGGTGGTAGAGCGCATCTGGGAATGGTTCGGCATAGCGCAGGTAGATCGCCGCGAAGAGACCACGCACTGCCCCTATGGTTCTCGGTGAAGGACCTCGACAGCCCCCTAGGAGTCGATGCACTGGCTCATGAATGGCCACCAGGGCTCCTACATGCGTTTCCACCGATTCCGATGCTCCCCGCCTTCTTAGAGAAGGTCAGGGTAGAGCAAGCGACAGTGATTCTAATTGCTCCTCGGTGGCCTCGGAGAATATGGCTCCCGAGCCTGGTGCAGTTGTTGCACGGTCGCCCAAGGCAGCTCCCTCTGTGAGCGGACTTGTTGTCCCAAGCCCAATGAGGGCTATGGCACCGAACCCCAAGCTCATGCAGCTATGGGCTTGGCCCCTGAACGGGGGCGCCTGTCAGCCTTAGGGCTCTCGATGGCGGTGATTTCGACCATTCAGAGTGCTAGAGCGTCCTCTACTAGGTCGAGGTATACGTACAAGTGGCAGTTGTTTCAAGATTGGTGTCTGGCGGAGGGCCATGACCCAATATCCTGCCCTATGGCAGTGATATTACAGTTTCTACAAAAACTGTTAGATGAAGGGAAATCTCCCTCTACACTTAAGATTTATTTAGCTGCCATATCACCATATTTGTGCTACTTTTGTGCTGGTTTGTGCCGTTGAAACAAACTTTTTTGCTGTTATAGTTTCTGAGATATTAACAATATTATTTTAGGGCAGTGACATCACTCAGACCCTCTACAATGCCGGAATTGAACCAAACTTATCTCATTAGTTTGTGCTACTTTTGTGCCGGTTTGTGCCGTTGAAACGAACGTTTTTGCTGTTATAGTTTCTGAGATATTAACAATATTATTTTAGGGCAGTGACGTCACTCAGACCCCCTACAACTTGTCGCATTCGTTTGTGCTGGTCACTGCTGCAAAATGAATAGTAGTGCTGTTTTCCTTCAAGATTTATTCACGATTCTTTTAGGGAGAGTGACGTCACAGCCCGCCTATAATAACGGGTTTAAACCAAATCTGGGTCGTTCGTTTGTGTTGCAAAATTAACATGACTGCTGCTTTCCTTCAATATGTATTGACACTTCTTCGATAAGAATATGTCACTTGGTAAGTGACGCTGCTTACACAAGTGAATACTAACAAAATAAATATGAATAGCAATGGAAGAAAGTCCAGTCTTTCTTTCATCCCTGGCATAGCTTTATTCCGGTCAGAGCGAGATCCTAACACAATTTTTAGAAAAATATAGAAAGTGTCTCCTCTTATTCACTTATTGTTTCATAGTGTAAAGAATCTGAAACAAGTGTACACTGAGGATGCATAGACAATGTTGCGATATTTTTGCTTTTTTGTGCATCTCAAAATTTTCAAGTTCTACTTATTATTCAGTCCTCTTGCCTGTACATTATGAACACTGATTCAGTGAAAAACCCCAATATGCACAATTACTTCCCTAGTGCTGCCCTAGTCTGGAAACACATCACTAACCACCTGACCTAGCACTAACGAATGGTATTATTATTATTATTATTATTATTATTATTATTATTATTATTATTATTAATAATAATAATAATAATAATAACAGTATGTACAAAACAATAAGGCATCTTATAACAATAGTAGTATTACAGTATGGGGTCTAGGGATTTTACTATGTAGCTATTTTTTGTTTTGTTTTTTTAAACAAATCAGTTTAAGTAAAAGTCTAGAAATTAAAAAAAAATATTCAGAAGTTTTTAAGCACATATTGCTTTACATATTTTCAATGAGATGATACATAGGGGTAAGTCATTAAAAAAAGGCAAATATACAGGTGGGACGGTTCTGTTATTGTAAAGGGACTGTGACGTTGTCACTCGAAAAATCATTACCCCCCACCACCCCCCCCCACACACACATTCCTTATGAAATGTTCCTCTATTATTATACTGATTAACTATTAGCCTTTATACGGTCTTACCAAAATACTATACGAAAAGCGACGGGTGTGATAACCGTTTCTACATCCATCATCTATCTCATCATCGTAACACAAAGAAGAGTGTTCAAGTTGAAACATTTGTTTCCACACTGTTTCCATTGTTTCCATGATTTTCTGACTGAGTGCTTTATGTCCTGGATGCCCAACCCAACCCAACCCAGAAAGCAGAAATGCAGAAACGTTAACTGGGTTGCATGTCTAAATGCTTTTAAATAACACTGAAGCCAAGTGGAAACTATTTTAAAGACAATTAAAGACAGTAAGTTTACCTTTGGTATTATAGTAAATAATCAAGATACAATAATGGTAAACAATGTCCCTGATATTTTCTTATCTTTGTTAAACTGATTAAAGGCACCAGCAAAAATGCAGCTGCTGAGCAAAAGCAATAGTTGATTTGACTTTTTAACACAACTGCAAACTAAAAGGCAGGTAAACGAGAGAAAGGCTAGATGGGACGTGTTTCCAAATTAGCGATTCCTTTTAGAATACACACCAAAGCTCGCTTTGCTGCATTTTGGGATAATTCTGTATTATGAAATGCATCAAGTAGCCTATTCTATTTTATGGTGGTATACCAACATCTGTACAAACAAAAACATACATGCATATGTATTTCTTGTGTGTTGTTGATTACTCATAAAAAAAAATGACAACATAACTCCAACAAAATAATCGTTAATATCTTAGAAACCATAGCTGCACTAACGTTAGCTTCAACGGCACAAACGAAGTTTGGTTCAATTCCGACATTGTAGGGGGGCTGAGTGACGTCAGTGCCCTATATAAATATTGTTAATATCTCCGAAACAATAATAGCAAAAACGTTCGTTTCAACGGCACAAACCGGCACAAACGTAGCACAAACGAATGATATATGACTCATCGTTTGTGCTGTTTGTAGGGGGGCCAACTTCACGGAGCTAAAATGAGCTCCCTTGTTCTGGAACAGTGGGCTTGTTCTTACATGCCGAGAATTTGGGCTTCATGTATTGTTTCTGTGTAGGCCTACATGTTGAAGTACTTTATGAGAGTAAACAAATGTTAAAACCTAAAAAGTTAATATCTTTAAAGTGGGTTAAACACTCCTACGTTATTTATTAGTATGCTAGTTTGTTTACATTTGCTAGCCTCGAGTTTGTTCAATGTAATGGAGCACTGTGCCTTTAAGAAATGAATAATTTGAACAGAACTAGGTGACGTCATAGATGACGTGCGAGTATGTCCATGGTCTTTAAAAGAAGTGAACTGTAGTTGTAGCTAACTATAAAGATAAGAAATAAAAGAAAATATATCTAAAAGCTTTGCCATCACTGAAGGAGACACTGCCCCACTAAAGCTCTCCGTGAGTAGAAAAGAGTTTGTGCGTATTAAAGAAATAATACGTCTTGCTTTATTAAACATTTAGCTCGAACTGGTGCAAAAAAAAGTAGGCTAAAGAAGAAAACAGTCTCGTGAGTGATTCGTTTATGGCTGCAACAAACACAACATATATTATGATAATAATAGGAATAATACATACTAATTTTGATACTGTAAATTATTAATTTTAAATTATTCAGTGTTGTGTGCAAGTGTTCAATATGAGGGTCAGTGGAGCTTCTTGAGGCATGTACTGTTTGTTGTTTTGCAAATATCAGGATGTTTAGTGTTTTGTTTTTTTTTACTATTTGTTTAATACGCGATAGCTTTCGAGAAGTTCGAAGTTGACTATAAAATCCGGTCCTGTGAAAGTCTTGCGTGTGATTTATAGCTGGAATTGAGTAGATTTGGTCGGGCGATAGCAAACCACTCCCCTTTCTCAACCCACTTGTAGTCAACAAGCGAGAGCTGCTTTTTGAAGGGTGAAAAGGACTTGTTTTGGTTCCGTGAGATTTCGCATGGAATCTTTCTTGTGTTTTGTTACAGCGAATGCTTTTGTGACCTCATTCACTAAGTGCTAACTTTGATTTGGTCCGGCTCTTAGATGCATTGTAATTTAAACAACTTTCAGTTGAATTTGGAATTGGTGAACAAACAGTTAGAACAAGGAAGGATTGATTTTTAAGCTTAGTAGTTCGTCTTCGAGCAGTTTCAAAGAGGAAATCAATGAAAAAGGCAATATATGAGGATTTGGACACAGCAATGCTGGAATGGTTCAATCAGCAAAGAGCTGAAGGCGTGCCAGTGTCTGGACTAATTTGTGCTAAACAAGACAAGTTTTTGATGCACTGGGAATGGGTGGTGATTTCAATGCTTCCTCACGCTCATTTACAGCAACCGAAGCCTCTAATATGCCTGTGGATTATTTTAATAATAATCAGCAATGATGCATCCTGAGTGCTACGAACAAATATTAGGAAAAACGAAAGCCAGTCAATGAGACAACCAAGCATGACTGACTACTTTAAGAAATTATAAAATAAGTACAAATTTGGAATGAGTTTTATTATGATTTGCATTATCTGTGTTTTTGTTTTAACCGTGTGAGCACTCCCCTCTATTAACCCAGATAATCGAGAGTTGACTCTATCTGTGATGATGATGTCATTGATGATGATGAGCTGCAGTTTCTATCCTGGCCACTTGAGGTCTCTGTGAGGGCTCTAGATAAATTTAATATATACCTGGGGCCGTATCACAAAGCTGACAAGTCTAATACCAAAAAAATGGGCTTATGTCACTTTTGCTGACTTTGTTATGACCGAGTCTTAAATCCGTTTCACGAAATTATTTTCTTGGGGGGGGGTCTTAACTTAGACCAGCATTTCTTTTCCTCCTGCGATGTCTTCACTGTCTTCCACTCGAGGGAAAGCCGTTGCCTGAGGGACAGTTTGATAATTTTGCTTCTTCAGAAAAATCATGACATCATGTATATATAAATAATGTAAAATAAATATATTGTTATAGAATTTCGTAATTTTCTATTAAAAAATATAGTTAATTCTATTTAAAAGTATGGTTAAACTGACCAGTTGAATTAGTTTATAGTGGTTAGGCTCTCATTGACTAAAGTAATTATATATATATATATATATATATATATATATATATATATATATATATATATATATATATACATACATACATACATACATACACACACACACACACACACACACATACACTGTGCCCTGCAAAAGTATTCAGACCCTCTCACAGTTTTCACATTTTGTTGCTTTAAAGCTTGCAGTCATGACACTCTGAAGTAGGAATTAATATGTGTTATATACATAACCTACTCCACACATTCAAAGCAAAACAAAAAGAAAGAAGTAAATAGATCATTAATATGAAATAAAAATGGAAAAGTCATGACTGCATAAGTATTGAAACCCTTTGCTGTGGCAAACCTAAATTAATTCAGGTGCACAAATGACCTTAACGAGCCACACAATTAGTTGAATGGCCTCTGTCTGTGTGCAATATTAGTGGTTCTCATGATTTCAGAATAAAAACACCTGTCTCTGTTAGATTCCTTGGTCAGGTAGTGAATTTCAAGCAAAGACTCAACAATGAAGACCAAGGAGCTGTCAAAGCAAGTCAGGGATAAAGTCATTGAAAAGCACAGATCAGGAGAAGGGTAAAAAATATTGAAGTCTCTGAATATCCCTGTGAGCACAGTCTACTCAATCATCAAGAAATGGAAGATGCATTGTACCACCCAGACACTGCCTAGATCAGGCCGTCCCTCCAAACTGAGCAGCCGGGCAAGGAGGAAACTGGTGAGGGATGCCACTGTGAGGCCAACGACAACTTTGAAAGAGCTACAGAGTTCAATGGCTGAGATGGGAGAAAATGTGCATCAGTCAACAATATCCAGAACACTTCACAAAAGTAACCTGTATGGCAAGGTGGCAAGAAGGAAGCCATTACTAAAAATAAGCCATCTCAAAGCCCGCATGGAGTTTGCAAGAAAGCACCTGAGTGATCCTGAAAAAATGTGGCAAAAGGTGTTGTGGTCAGACGAGACCAAATTGGAAGATTCTGGTCTAAATGCCAAGCGTTACGTTTGGCGCAGACCCAACACAGCACATCTCCTAGTCAACACCATCCCTACAGTCAAGCATGGTGGTGGCAGCATCATGCTTTGGGGATGCTTCTCCTCAGCAGGGACTGGAAAGCTTGTTAGGATTGAAGGAAAAATCGATGGAGTAAAGTACAGGCAAATTCTAGAGGAAAACCTGTTTCAGTCTGCTAAAGACTTAAAACTGGGGCGAAAGTTCACCTTTCAGCAGGACAATGATCCAAAGCACAAGGCCAAAGCTACACTGGAGTGGCTTAAGAATAAGAAAGTGAATGTCCTTGAGTGGCCCAGTCAAAGTCCTGACTTGAATCCTATTGAGAATCTGTGGAAAGACTTGAAAACTGCTGTCCAATAGCGATCCCCAAGCAACTTGAGCGAGCTTGAGCAAATCTGCCAAGAAGAATGGGCAAAAATTGCACCAAGCCAGAGTGCAAAGTTGGTAGAGACTTACCCAAAAAGACATGCAGCTATAATTGCTGCCAAAGGTGTTTCCACCAAATACTAAGTTGACGGGTCTTAATACTTATGCAATCAACATATTTCAGTTTTTTCTCTTTAGTTTTTGCTGACATTTACTATAACTTATCTTACCCTTAGAAGTCTTCAGTTTGAGCATTCAAGTTTTGAATAAAATGGGACACCATAGGAAGGGTCTGAATACTTCTTTTGCAAAGCACTGTGTATATATATATATATATATATATATACACTTTGTAATTACAGTGAAATGAAAACAATGCAGAATGTTATGTAATTTTTATGTAATTTTTATGTGTATTGTATTTAATGGGCTATTTGATAATAAAGTATATATATATATATATATATATATATATATATATATATATATATATATATATATATATATATATATATAATGTTTATGTCTGTCTTTCTGTTTGCTTTTTAGATGTGTATCCCTTTAAGAAAGATGTTCTTGGTTTTTAATGGTGGATGCAAGCACTTTTATAAACAGGATATAGTTTCCGCTAATGGAGTAGCCAGGCAGAGGGGAAAACAGGTGAAGAAACAGTAGTAGGACAAATGAAAAAGGATACACAGCTTGTAGATTTGTTGTTTTTTTGTTTTATACCTGTGGAAAGTTTGAAATACATTTTTGCTTATCTAGTACTGAGAAATAAAATCAAACGCATAACTACAATGGAGCTGGTATTACTTTGTATGTTTCTACCTCTGCTAATGAAGTCTTCATTCCTCTCAAGCCGTGCTTTTGGTGCTGCTTGTTATAACTTATACGTAGATTTACAGCCCTAATTATAGTTATAATGTTAATGATCTACATATTTAATACTATAATATATATATATTTTTTTTAAATCACCCGCAACAAAGCTGGAATTGCATTTCTGCTTCGGTTAGTTGATGGAGATAGATCGGTATGTAAAATATTTGCTAGGGTGTCAATTGACCGTCTATTAAAACGGTATCGGCTTCTCAATTCAGTCTCAAAAAAATTACAACGGGTTCCCCTGTCTACAAAAACACGCTCAGGGTAATTGTCATCTGGATGATCATCAAATAAATCATACTATCACCTGTCGAGCCATGGCAGATCTGGACTGAAGCCTCCTTCAAATAAATCATACTATCACCTGTCAAGCCGTGGCAGATCTGGACTGAAGCCTCCTTCAGGGTAGTCTTAAAGTTAACACCTTACTTACGACCAAAATTCCGTTATGACTTCGTTTGTGAATAAGACTTAAGTCCAAATTGACGTCTTAGACTTAAGTCAGCCTTGTGAATACGGCCCCAGGAGTGTATCAGAATTGAAAATGTAGTGGAGGCTCCCGAGTGGCGCATCCAGTAAAAGCACTCGCTAGAGTGCAGGATGCGCTCTATAGCCTGGAAGTCGCCGGTTCGAGTCCAGGCTATTCCACAGCCGACCGTGGATGGGAGCTCCCAGGGGGCGGCCCTCAATTGGCCAAGCGTCGTCCGGGGAGGGAGGGTTAGGTCGGCCAGGGAGTCCTCGGCTCACCGAGCACCAGCGACCCCTGTAGTCTGGCCGGGTGCCTGTAAGCCTGCGGGCTTGCCTGTAAGCTACCCAGAGCTGCGTTGTCCTCCGACGCTGTAGCTCTGAGGCGGCTGCACGGTGAGTCAGCAGAGTGTAAAGAAGCGGGCAGCTGACGGCACACGCTTCGGAGGACAGCGTGGGTTCATCTTCGACCCTCCCGAGTCAGCGCAGGGGTGGTTGCGGTGAGCTGAGCCTAAAAATAATTGGGCATTTCAAATTGGGGAGAAAATAATAAAAACTAATTGGCAACGACTAAATATAAAAAAAAAATTGAAAATGTATACATTTTGAAAGGCTGAAGTGAAATGTTATTTTGGTGTTTGTGTAAATGATTTTGCTCACATTGTGAAATGTAAAAATGTCTTTGTTTATTATTATTATTTCTAACCTTTGTAAAGTTGAGCGTAACAGGTGCGTTCTCCTTTGTATTTATGTGGGGAAATCATTGAAGATAAACTTCCGTTTTCATTTGCTTGTTCAGCTCAGAAAGGCACAAGTAATTATTATTTTAGAACACTATGTCTAGACCACTGTTTACTGTGAGTTAACGGCAATGTTGCTGTCAAGTTCTTATCATTTTATAACCTGCCTTTGAGCTACTTTGAGCTGGTCTGAGGATCCTAGCTTCCAGAATCATGTGACAGTGTTACCTGTTCAGGAGGGAGGTGTAGAAAATGAATGGAAATTTACATTTTCTCGTCTGGAAATCTAACCTGTAGGTATTTTTAAATAAATAACAAACCTGTTCAGTTCCTCCTCCATCTTCCTCATCCGTTCCTCCTTCAGCTGCCTCAGTTTCTTCTCCATTATCTTCCATGTTGCCTTTATCTCACTTGGTGTCTTCTCTATCTCCACCTCCAGTGTCTTCTTGATCTCACTCAGTTTCTCCTCAAACTCTTCCCTAGGTTTGCTCGTCATCTCTATCTTCCTCCACCACCCCATCTTTCTCAGTTTCTCCTCCATCTTTCTCTTCAGTGTCTTCTCTATCACTCTGAGCCAATTCTCCATCGCCCACTTCATCCGTCTCTCCTCCATCTCTCTCAGTTCCATCTCTCTCAGTTCCTCCTCCATCTCTCTCAGTTCCTCCTCCATCTCTCTAAGTTCCTCCTCCTGCTCATCCACTCTGTTGAGAGAATCACACACACATCAATAATCCTCATCATTAATAATGATGTTGCTGTTCATTAAAAACACAACCTCCCCTGAGAAGATGAAGCCCTCCCCACACCCCTCCCTCAGTTACTGGGAGTCTGGTTGAACTGGTCCTGCTGGTGAAGCTGCACTTGAGTCATCAGGTGTGTTTCATATTAAACTGGATCAAACTCTTTCCTGTTCCTAACTCTCCTTGGAGACAGTCATGTTCATGTCTGTTTCCACTAAATCACTTCATCAGTCTCAGCCCTCAGATAGCTGGATTTCTCCTATGGACAAACAGTTTCAATAATGCTGCTAAACCTCTCTATCTATTCTCAACTGTGCATATAAACTGCTATAGAAGAGACAGACTGCTGGACTGTGCATATAAACTGATATAGAAGAGACAGGCTGCTGGACTGTGCATATAAACTGCTATAGAAGAGACAGGCTGCTGGACTGTGCATATAAACTGCTATAGAAGAGACAGGCTGCTGGACTGTGCATATAAACTGCTATAGAAGAGACAGGCTGCTGGACTGTGCATATAAACTGCTATAGAAGAGACAGGCTGCTGGACTGTGCATATAAACTGCTATAGAAGAGACAGACTGCTGGACTGTGCATATAAACTGCTATAGAAGAGACAGGCTGCTGGACTGCATATAAACTGCTATAGAAGAGACAGGCTGCTGGACTGTGCATATAAACTGATATAGAAGAGACAGGCTGCTGGACTGTGCATATAAACTGCTATAGAAGAGACAGGCTGCTGGACTGTGCATAGAAACTGATATAGAAGAGACAGGCTGCTGGACTGTGCATATAAACTGCTATAGAAGAGACAGGCTGCTGGACTGCATATAAACTGCTATAGAAGAGACAGGCTGCTGGACTGTGCATATAAACAGCTATAGAAGAGACAGGCTGCTGGACTGTGCATATAAACAGCTATAGAAGAGACAGGCTGCTGGACTGCATATAAACTGCTATAGAAGAGACAGGCTGCTGGACTGCATATAAACTGCTATAGAAGAGACAGGCTGCTGGACTGCATATAAACTGCTATAGAAGAGACAGGCTGCTGGACTGCATATAAACTGCTATAGAAGAGACAGGCTGCTGGACTGCATATAAACTGCTATAGAAGAGACAGGCTGCTGGACTGTGCACAAAGCTGCTGCAGCTAGGAATGTGACTCCACCTAACACGAGTCTGAATGAGAATTCGACTGCATCTGCGTCTCTCAGTGTGTCTGTGAGTGCCACTGCACCTGGGTCTCTGAGTGCCAATGCTCTTCCTTTGACGGTGCCTGCGAATGTGATCGTCAGTATGTCTCCAACTGCACCTCTGACCGTGGTAGAATCTACCTACAAGAAGTGCACTGGAGGGAGAACAGATGTCACAGGTGCTAGACTGCCAAACATTTCTCTGGACAGAAGTATATACTGTACTGTATATAAGTTCATCAGAGATGGGTTTACCTGACAAGATCACGTCTCACTTGAGTCTCGTCCAAGTCTGTATTTTGTAGATCACTTGTTCCTGGTAGCTGGATTTCTCCTCTGAAACACAATTTCAATCAGTACATTATTAAAGAGCACAGAGCTTCACATTTCAGCCTCATTTTATTTGTATACAGTTCCCTCCTTCTAGTTTTATGGTGTTTGCAATCATTCAGAGCGCTTCTTTTATACTCCCAAAACTCCAATAAGTATTTTTGTTCTCAGTCTGAGAAGTTTGCTACCAAACCAGTTTCATTCTTATTTGCTGTCTAGCACAGTAGGTCTATAGCAGGGATAAGCAACTGTAGGTATTTTAAAGTTCTTATTGATGTGAGTGTAGTAAAAAAAAAGACAAAGTGTAGTTCATCGTACTGAATCGTGATCTTCTTTTATTTAAAATACATGTGCCTGATTACATACTTCTTCCCCCGTGGAAGAAGGGTCACACCCAGTATGGCAATCAAGTGTTGATTGACTTTCTATTCTAACATAATGAATATATACAGTGCCTATAGTAAGTATTCACCCCCTTGGGCATTTTCACAGTTTGTTTTGTTACAACCTAAAATCTTGATGCATTTAAATGGGATTTTTTCCCCTTTGATTTACACAAGCTACTCAACACTTTCAAAGTGTGAAAAAATGCTATGACACTCCTAAATAAGCTCAGGTGTAACCAATTGCCTTCAGAATTCACACAATAAGTTAAATGGAGTCCATCTGTGAGCAATAAGAGCTTAAAAAACTACTAACAAACAAAAATTGAACTATTTGGCCTAAATGCAAAGCGTTATGTCTGATGCAAACCCAACACAGCGCATCACCCAGGTAACACCATCCCTGCTGTGAAGCATGGTGGTGGCAGCATCATGTTATGGGGATGTTTCTCATCGGCAGGGACTGGGAAGCTTGTGAGGGTGGAGGGCAAAATGGATGGAGCTAAATACAGGCAAATTTTTGAGGAAAACCTGCTTCAGTCTGCAAAAGACCTAAGACTGGGACGGAGATTCACCTTTCAGCAGGACAATGACCCACACAGCCAAAACAACACTGAAGTGGCTTAAAACTAGAAAGTGAATGTCCTACAGTGGCCCAGTCAAAGCCCGGACTTGAATCCGATTGAGAATCTGTGGCAAGACTGCTGTCCACCAACGATCTCCATCCAACTTGACAGAGCTTGAACAATTGCTGGCAAAGGTGGTTCTACCAAGTATTGACTCAGGGGGTGAATACTTATCTAACCAAGACATTTCAGTTTTTTCCTATTTTTCATAAACTGTTGTTTCACAATAAAAATTCTCTTGCCTCTTCAAAGTTTTGAGTAGGTTGTGTAAATCAAAGGGGGAAAAAAATCCCATTTAAATGAATCAAGATTGCAAGTTGTAACACAACAAACAGTGAAAACGTCCAAGGGGGGTGAATACTTACTATAGGCACTGTATAGCCCTCAATTCAGCATTTCCTCATTTCTTTGTCTGCTAAATATGGTTATACATATACTGTATACATGTAAGTTTAAGTTCATAACACACTATATCAAGGAGAATAATGTGTTTTTTCCAGCATTAAAATGTGTTAGTATACTACCCTTTAGCACGGACATGCATATGTACCTTTTGAACCATTTATAACATTGTAGTTTTGTATCTACGTAAATATCAATATATCAATACCTACCAAAATATAGATATTGTTTTCACCACTGATGGATGTACATTTGCAACTAAAAGAATAAAATGTTTACACTTTCAATGCTGTCCAAAAGTCCCTTATACCATTATTTTACTTTCAAATCTTTTCTCATTTCTCTTATATTACTCTACTTAGTACTCTCTTATCTTGTCTGTCTGTCTATTTACCATACACATTCTCAAATATCTTTCCCTCGCTTTATTCATTATTTGATAAAGTAAAAAAAGAAGTGATACTTGTCACAAAGACGGTTGCAGTGGGTGACGTCAGACCAGAAACAGGAAGTAACACACAGAGACTTGGTGTTTTGATGAAGCTGAGCGCGTGATCGCGCTCAGCATTTAATAATTAAACAGAACAGAAAATAAAAGGTTTTAACAAACACAAAACACAGGACACGGCACTTACGCCAAAATAAATAGACAAACAAAAACGGACTAACACTAAACAAAACAGTGGACGGACAGACAAACGAAACACGGTGAGTAAACAAACAAGTATCGTGATGGTCCTACCAGCACGCAATAGCAATTGTTATTACTTTATTTCTCTTTAGTTCTCCTCCTCTCTCTCCCATTCTCCACTCACCGAACACACAAAAACCCCGAGTGAGTCAAACGTGCATCTATATATACTGTTGTGCTGGGATTCAATTACTAATTAATTATTCACTTGAATCCCAGCACGTGAATTAATTATGTGCAACCCCGTGCTCACATATTAAATACTTTAAATGCACGTGAAGTGATGTGCCATCCTCCTGCCTAAATACAATTATACATTTTTAAACACACGTGAAACACAGACCTGTTTATATCCCGTGTACCAATGCCTATACACCAACATTTACACACAACACGTAACATATAAACATAAACTACGCACAAGGGCGTGGCCACATTGCCACATATACCCCCCT
>JAGXEW010001245.1:0-25097 GCA_030684275.1 Acipenser oxyrinchus oxyrinchus | reverse complement strand
GGTCTGCTCTAGCTTCCCCCAGCCACCCGCCCCGCCATGGGCTTGGGTTTCTGGCCCGGTGGCAGGTCCCATCCGTTCGTTGGGTTCTTCAAGATTTTGAACTCAGAGCAGTAGACGCCGGGATCCGGACGCACTGCTATGTAGTTGGCTCTCAATGGGGTGTTGAAGTCCTGTACCGATCTGGTGACTCTAGGCTGCTGCTCCATCCCCTTGTCCAGGTACTGGACTGGACTGTTTCCCTTGCACTGGTCGGGGGTCAGTCCAATCATGAAGCTCATCTGGTCCAGCTGTCCGGGGTTGTCTACATTCTTAAGAAGGAAACTGCCAGAGAGAGGGGGAGAAATTAATTAAAAGGCTTTAGTCCTCAGCAGCGACAACAGTGACTCATCAGTATAGAAGTGGAGAAAACATTCTGACCAACCATTTTGTCCCTACTCTCAAGAATCAGTGAACTACCAAAGTACAAAGTACAAAATGCTGTGTAGTGATTTATTATTTGAAGTGAGAAACCTCAAAACCCATCCCTCTACAAATGCATTTACATTTTCCTTGTTTTTCTTTCCATTGCAGTATAAATATTTGCTATTTAAATGAACTTCCAATGTATATTAGTTCTCTTTACTGATATTACTAAATGCAGCGACGTGCCTGTAAACGGTTGATGTGAACCTTGAACTCTGCGCTGTGGAGGTGGAAGATGTGTCTTTAATTATCTGCCATTATTAGCACACCAGCTATTGGCTATTTATGAAATATGGTTTATTTTGTAAATCATACACTCTAGCTAATCACTGTTGCTTCTACACAGTGCAGCAAGTAATACTACTGCTCTAAGAAGAATGTTTCAGCTTTCATTAAAAACGCTGTTTATTTGTTTCAATTATACTCTAATGTTTTTGATATAAGGTTATTCATTACAAGGGTTGTCTTTTCCTTTAAGTTTCACATTTACTCTTTGACTCAAAGAACTGTAGTATTGACCAATGTTTCAAGGGTGTGAATAATCCTGGAGGCTCTTGTGTATATTGTGACGGGTCGTGTGCCCTGCACATGGACTTCGATGTGGGGAGGGCATGCTCTGCCTGGGATTGCCCAGCTGGATTAAGTTAGCTGGGGGCGGGTCTCAGCAGAGCATGCCCGCTTAAAAGAGCAGTGTGTCAGTGGCTCGAGCTGCAAGCACCAGAGAGTCGGCTTCCGTGAGGGCCGTGCTCTGTGCTTGTTTTGTTCTGTTTTTATTGTTTTATTGTTGTATTGTTTTATTATTTATTTTTGTATTTTTAAAATAAATACTGTGCCAGACAGCACCTACCCTTTACTCATGCGCCTCGAGTCTTCCATTCTGGTTCTCTGCTGCCTACTATCCAGAGTGGTAGGAACAACGAGCCTGTCACTATATATATATATATATATATATATATATATATATATATATATATATATATATATATATACAGTACTGTGCAAAAAGTTTTAGGCAGGTGTGAAAAAATGCTGTAAAGTAAGAATGCTTTCAAAAATAGACATGTTAATAGATTATATTTATCAATTAACTAAATGCAAAGTGAGTGAACAGAAAAAATCTAAATCAAATCCATATTTGGTGTGACCACCCTTTGCCTTCAAAACAGCATCAAGCATCAATTCTTCTAGGTACTCTTGCACACAGTTTTTGAAGGAACTCGGCAGGTAGGTTGGCCCAAACATCTTGGAGAACTAACCACAGTTCTTCTGTGGATTTAGGCAGCCTCAGTTGCTTCTCTCTCTTCATGTAATCCCAGACAGACTCGATGATGTTGAGATCAGGGCTCTGTGGGGCCATACCATCACTTCCAGGACTCCTTGTTCTTCTTTACGCTGAAGATAGTTCTTAATGACTTTTGCTGTATGTTTGGGGTCGTTGTCATGCTGCAGAATAAATTTGGGGCCAATCAGATGCCTCCCTGATGGTATTGCATGATGGATAACGTGATCTGCCTGTACTTCTCAGCATTGAGGAGACCATTAATTCTGACCAAATCCCCAACTCCATTTGCAGAAATGCAGCCCCAAACTTGCAAGGAACCTCCACCATGCTTCACTGTTGCCTGCAGACACTCATTCGTATCGCTCTCCAGCCCTTCGGCGAACAAACTGCCTTCTGCTACAGCCAAATATTTCAAATTTTGACTCATCAGTCCAGAGCACCTGCTGCCATTTTTCTGCCCCCAGTTCCTGTGTTTTTGTGCATAGTTGAGTCGCTTGGCCTTGTTTCCATGTCGGAGGTATGGCTTTTGGCCATAAGTCTTCCATGAAGGCCACTTCTGACCAGACTTCTCTGGACAGTAGATGGGTGTACCAGGGTCCCACTGTTTTCTGCCAGTTCTGAGCTGATGGCACTGCTGGACATCTTCCGATTGCGAAGGGAAGTAAGCATGATGTGTCTTTCATCTGCTGCAGTAAGTTTCCTTGGCCGACCACTGCGCTCACGGTCCTCAACGTTGCCCGTTTCTTTGTGCTTCTTCAAAAGAGCTTGGACAGCACATCTGGAAACCCCTGTCTGCCTTGAAATTTCTGCCTGGGAGAGACCTTGCTGATGCAGTATAACTACCTTGTGTCTTGTTGCTGTGCTCAGTCTTGCCATGGTGTATGACTTTTGACAGTAAACTGTCTTCAGCAACCTCACCTTGTTAGCCGAGTTTGGCTGTTCCTCACCCAGTTTTATTCCTCCTACACAGCTGTTTCTGTTTCAGTTAATGATTGTGTTTCAACCTACATATTGAATTGATGATCATTAGCACCTGTTTGGTATAATTGTTTAATCATACACCTGACTATATGCCTACAAAATCCCTGACTTTGTGCAAGTGTACCTAGAAGAATTGATGCTGTTTTGAAGGCAAAGGGTGGTCACACCAAATATGGATTTGATTTAGATTTTTCTTCTGTTCACTCACTTTGCATTTAGTTAATTGATAAATATAATCTATTAACATGTCTATTTTTGAAAGCATTCTTACTTTACAGCATTTTTTCACACCTGCCTAAAACTTTTGCACAGTACTGTATATATATTACACACACATTTAATTTAGGGGGGATATTAAACTTTTTCCAACTTTACTTTTACAGATCCTGACCAATGTGTCCCTATCCCTGTGACCTCACTGAATGACTTGCATTTCTCTGAACACTTACTCTTTCACCAGTGTCCTCAGCACCTCTGTCTTGATTTGTTCAGCGCTGCCAAGCCCAGTCTGGAGCAGGAGCAGCACGGCTACCCAGCTGAGACGCATTTTTCACTTAAAAAAAAAAAAATTAATGCTTTAAAAAATAAAGACATTTTGTCAAGTTCAACATAGTTCATATTGGGCACCAGTGTGGAATAGTGGTTAGGGCTCTGGACTCTTGACCGGAGGGTTGTGGGTTCAATCCCAGATGGGGGACACTGCTGCTGTACCCTTGAGCAAGGTACTTTACCTAGATTGTTCCAGTAAAAATCCAACTGTATAAATGGGTAATTGTATGTAAAAATAATGTGATATCTTGTAGGGTAATATTGGGCCAAGATAATTGTCTTAATAGGATTTTTGAAAATAAGAATTATTTCCTAATATCGGGCAATATTTTTTTTACATTTAAAGGGTAACTAAAGTTGTTTTGTGTGTGCGTGTGTGTGTTTCATGTTCCCACTTGTTGCTTTGGCACACGCTCTCTCAAAATGATGTGAATATTCTGCCTGAATAAAGGACATTAAAAGTAAGAATAACATGTTGTTCTTATCATTTCAATACCTTCGAGCTTTCTCTGACTAGCACAGAATAAAGGAGAGAAAGTTCAAGCAAACATCAGGCCACATTCTTTTCCCTCCCTTCTAATTGAAGGGAGGAAAAAGGCTACACTGATTTTTTAGATCAACTGTGTGATCAAGCTATGGTGAGTTGTATTTCCTTGCTAAATGATGCATTAAAAAGTGTTATTTAAATTTTTATTGTTTATAAAATAAATAATTGAATATTATTTTACTTGCATCCAGGGGTAAAATTCTGCCGGTCCTCAATGGGCCTGGAGTACCAGAATGTATTTTTTAAGGTGGTACTGGTACCGGGACTTATTTGTGCTGGTTTTTGTCGGACGCGCATGTGTTCCATCGTTCTGTCAGAAAGCTCAGAACTCTCAGAATCAAACAATCCTTTAAAAAAACAAAACAAAAAAAGATTTGGCAGATAGGATGCCAATCATTATTAAACCAGTTAGACCTATGGACGGGCTGTAGTACTTATGCCAGCGCCAGCACGCCATTTGATGCAAGGAAGGAAAGACAGCAAAAGAACAAACATCTAAGTTAAGTGCTTATTAGGCTAGTAATATATGTTTAACTTTCTGGTTTTTATATATAGGCTATATATCGTGCAGCTGATCTGAACTCTCCACCTGCATTTAAAAAGAAAAGCAAACAAATGAGGCACATGAGGTCAGCAAAAATTCAGTTTTAATGTTTTTTTTTATATATATATATATATTGTAAACAAGTGCGTAGTTCCACCGTGCTGGAGAGTACCGGGGAGGCAGCAGAGAACCAGAATGGAGGACTTGAGACGCAGTGTAAAGGACAAATACGCCGTCAGGCGCAGTCTTTATTCAAATCCAACATAAACAAAACAGTAGAAAAAAAAGATATCTAATTCCTTTCTTTAAATATGCGCGCCCTGCTGACACACCCACCAGCTAACTCAAAACAGCTGGCGGTGCACTCAGCCGGGGCGCGCTCGTGACCCTTTAACGGAGGGACCTGTGCAGGGCTAACAAGCCCCGTCACAATATATATTTGTATTATCCGTCGGTTACATTACTAGTTTGCTTGTGAGGTTAAAAAACAAACAGGGAAAATGCATACTGCGCTTTTAAAACCCAAAGTGACTGTAACAGGGCAAGGAGCCCTGTAAAATGTATTATTTATTTATTTTTAGAATGGGGTCCGCCCCTGTGCAATTTATTGTTTTCTATTATGATTTATTTATTATTATATTTATATGACGGCGAAGCGCCATGGGTTTTGTTATTGTTTTGTTGTTTATAAATGTTACGGCGTAGCCATGTATTTTGTTTAGTAGCGTGGATGGGAAACCCCATCCACAGTAATTTAATAAACTAAGGGGTAATAGAATAATTGCTAGCCAGTTAAACCCTCGCCACGCTTATATAATATATAAACCCGCAGCTCTGCACTCGGGTGGGTGTTAGAGCGGAGAGAGCGAGCGAGGAGCGAGAAAACGAAACTAAAAGAAAACGTAAAGGATCAGTGAAGGCTATTGCCCAGCCTGATTGTGTTGTTTGTGTTCGTGATTATTTTTGTTTAACATTTTTATTTTTGCTCTGTGAGCTAGTGTTTTGTGTTTGAACTTTTATTTTATTTTTTGTATTTAAATAAACGGCCCTGCATCTTTATTTTTGAACTGCAGTATTTGGTGTCAGTGTTTACGCTCCTGCTTCTGCCTTGACGTCACCGCCCAGCCACCGTCACAGTGACAAAAACTTAAAAGGGTGCAGTACGTACAAATTAAACCTCTTTATATAAATCCATGGTTCTGCATGCTGTCGTAGTTTCCATGGTGACCCCCGATTCACCCTTAGCTGAGTACCTGCACTTTTTTGTTGAGAATTTCACCACTGCATCAAAGGATTGTCTGTACTTCTGAAATTGTTTGAGTTATTTCAGTCAGAGGATTTTTGAGTAAATGATCAGTTTCTAAACCTATCCTTGAGAATTAGGAGTAAATAACAGTACATAAGAGTCTCAGAAAAACTTGGTACTAAACACTATCTTCGCATATTCTTAAATTGAACCCTTAAGAATAAATACTGTAAATTCCAATCAGGACTTTTTGCCTTCTGAAAGGAATAAAGCACCCAGGATCTATAGAAACTCCCTAGTGTAACACGCATAGGACTAGTGAATTTGGATCCATCGGAGTGTGAAATAAACTCCTAAATTGCTGAGTTAGCCCACCCAGAGCGACAGCTACAATTGTTTAAGTAAGGTATGTGCATTCACTTTGGGCTACTTCAGAAACCACAAGAAAGCACAGCCCGAGAATGCTCTGTAGTATAGTTTAGCTTTCTCTCACATACGCATACACACAGCAAGAAACACTTTCTGAGCAGTAATACAATTTAGCTTACTCTCACTCACACACACTCCAAAACCAAAAAACACATACAATGTGAGTACACTACACTATATCTACATACAGTAGCCTCCAGAATTGTTCACTCCCTTAATACAGTATAACCAGTTTTAGCAAAATAAATGCAAGTGTACGTTCAGTATTTGTGAAAACAAGAAAATTTTAAGAGTATCAGTATTGGACATCACAAAAACATATCCGACCAAAATAATTGCATATTTTTCTAAATACACAATGCTCAAATTTATACACACCCTGTAAATTAAAATGCAGTTATTTTGGACAGATATGTTTTTGCAATGTCTATTAGTCTGAATGTACACTTGCATTTTTCTTTGCTAAAACCAACTTTCAGTGACATTATATCAAGGGTGTGAATAATTCTGGAGGCTACTGTATATATTTATTTTATTTATTTATGTATATTGTTTTTAAATTTATTTATGTATATTGTTTTTAAATGGGTAAAATGAAGCAAACAGAAGCACATTAGAAACAACCACCATCAACCACTAATCTAAAGTGTTTCCACAAACTTACCTCTGTTCGGTGTTCCAAGTAAAACTCACTCCGTCGCTTGACTGTAGCTCTAATGCACAGCAATCTTTCAGTCCTTGTTTTGTACTGTACATATCTCTACTTGGAACCAGTCCAAGAGACTTTGCCAACTGATAAGGGGACAGGTAGGAGTTGTGTAGGTGGATATTTGTATTAACTTGTGCATTGTGTGGATTTTCCATGAACTGGGGTGTAGACTTTTGACATTAACTGTGTGTGCATTCCACAGTTTTTTTTTTTTTGACACGTTCCGTGTTTTCATATTTTAATTATTTTAATACAAAGATGATCTCCCGTGAAGTTCCATTCAAATTTTGCACTTGTGCTTGTGAGGCAGTGATATGTGTATATACAGTGGATGCCGCTTATTAGCAACCCTGATAAAGACACACCTTCGGTTATTAGCAACATTTTTACAGGAATCCAATCCTGTCTAATTTATATATATACAGTGCCGTGAAAAAGTATTTGCCCCCTCTCTGATTTTCTGCATTTTTGCATATTTTTGACACTGAATGTTATCAGATCTTCAACCAAAACCTAATATTAGATAAACAGGGACCCTGAGTGAACAAATAACACATATTTGATACATATTTCATTTATTTATTAAAGAAAGTTATGCAACACCCAATGCCCCTGTGTGAAAAAGTAATCGTCCCCTTAGACTCAATAACTGGTTACGCCACCTTTAGCAGCAATAACTGCAACCAAACGCTTCCTGTAGTTATTGATTAGTCTCTCACAGCGCCGTGGAGGAATTTTGGCCCACTCCTCCATGCAGAACTGCTTCAACTCAGTGACATTTGTGGGTTTTGAGCATGAACTGCTCGTTTCAGGTCCTGCCACAACATCTCAATGGGGTTTAGGTCTGGACTTTGACTAGGCCATTCTAAAACTTTAAATTTCTTGTTCTTCAGCCATTCTGATGTAGACTTGCTTGTGTGTTTCGGATCATTGTCTTGCTGCATGACCCAGCTGCGCTTCAGCTTCAGCTCATGGACGGATGGCCTGACATTCTCCTGTAGAATTCTCTGATACAGAGCAGAATTCATGGTTCCTTCAATGATGGCAAGGCTTCCAGGTCCTGATGCAGCAAAGCATCCTCAAACCATGACACTACCACCACCATGCTTGACCATTGGTATGAGGTTCTTACTGTGGAATGCAGTGTTTGGTTTTCGCCAGACATAACGGGCCCATGTTGGCCAAAAGTTCCACTTTTGACTCATCTGTCCATAGAAAATTGTTCCAGAACTCTTGAGGGTCATCCAGGTGCTTTTTGGCAAACTTGAGACGAGCATCCATGTTCTTCTTAGTGAGCAATGGTTTCCGCCTTGCTACTCTGCCATGAATCCCATTTTTGCCCAGTGTCTTTCTGATGGTGGAGTCATGAACACTGACCTTAGCCAAGGTGAGAGAGGCCTGCAGATCCCTGGATTGTTCTAGGGTTCTTTGTGACTTCCTGGACGATTTTACGCCTTGCTCTTGGAGAGATTTTGGCAGGACGGCCAAAGCCTTAGAAATGGCTTTGTAACCCTTTACAGACTGATAGGCATCAACAACTTTTTTTCCGGAGGTCTTCAGGAATTTCTTTTGTTCGTGACATGATGTGCCTCTAGAACCTGTGTGCTGACAACTTCACTCTGATGGTAAGGGCCAAAGTTAGTCAGATTTATATTGGGCAGGGCTGGCCCAAATCAGCCCTGGTTTTTAACCAAAGTACTCAAACAGTTGCCCCTAATTATCCCTTTAATTGGGTGAGTTAACTAGGGGGACAATAGCTTTTTCACACCTGAAGATTGCATGTTTGATTACCTTGCACACCAAACAAATGAAAGAAGCACCAAACTTTGGTGTCATTTTTTCTCTCAGACTCCCTCTGTTTACTACTACAACCCACAAAAAATCTGACCAAATAAAATGTGAAAAATGTGCAAAAATGCAGTAAATCAGACAGGGGCAAATACTATTCCACGGCACTATATATATATATATATATATATATATATATATATATATATATATATATATATATATATATATATATACAGTACTGTGCAAAAGTTTTAGGCAAGTGTAAAAAATGCTGTAAAGTAAGAATGCTTTCAAAATAGACATGTTAATAGATTATATTTATCAATTAACTAAATGCAAAGTGAGTGAACAGAAGAAAAATCTAAATCAAATCCATATTTGGTGTGACCACCCTTTGCCTTCAAAACAGCATCAAGCATCAATTCTTCTAGGTACACTTGCACACAGTTTCTGAAGGAACTCGGCAGGTAGGTTGGCCCAAACATCTTGGAGAACTAACCACAGTTCTTCTGTGGATTTAGGCAGCCTCAGTTGCTTCTCTCTCTTCATGTAATCCCAGACAGACTCGATGATGTTGAGATCAGGGCTCTGTGGGGCCATACCATCACTTCCAGGACTCCTTGTTCTTCTTTACGCTGAAGATAGTTCTTAATGACTTTCGCTGTATGTTTGGGGTCGTTGTCATGCTGCAGAATAAATTTGGGGCCAATCAGATGCCTCCCTGATGGTATTGCATGATGGATAAGTATCTGCCTGTACTTCTCAGCATTGAGGAGACCATTAATTCTGACCAAATCCCCAACTCCATTTGCAGAAATGCAGCCCCAAACTTGCAAGGAACCTCCACCATGCTTCACTGTTGCCTGCAGACACTCATTCGTGTACCGCTCTCCAGCCCTTCAGCGAACAAACTGCCTTCTGCTACAGCCAAATATTTCAAATTTTGACTCATCACTCCAGAGCACCTGCTGCCATTTTTCTGCACCCCAGTTCCTGTGTTTTCGTGCATAGTTGAGTCACTTGGCCTTGTTTCCACGTCGGAGGTATGGCTTTTTGGTCGCAAGTCTTCCATGAAGGCCACTTCTGACCAGACTTCTCCGGACAGGAGATGGGTGTACCAGGGTGCAACTGTTTTCTGCCAATTCTGAGCTGATGGCTCTGCTGGACATCTTCCAATTGCGAAGGGAAGTAAGCATGATGTGTCTTTCATCTGCTGCAGTAAGTTTCCTTGGCCGACCACTGCATCTACGGTCCTCAACGTTGCCCGTTTCTTTGTGCTTCTTCAAAAGAGCTTGGACAGCACATCTGGAAACCCCTGTCTGCCTTGAAATTTCTGCCTGGGAGAGACCTTACTGATGCAGTATAACTAGCTTGTGTCTTGTTGCTGTGCTCAGTCTTGCCATGGTGTATGACTTTTGACAGTAAACTGTCTTCAGCAACCTCACCTTGTTAGCTGAGTTTGGCTGTTCCTCACCCAGTTTTATTCCTCCTACACAGCTGTTTCTGTTTCAGTTAATGATTGTGTTTCAACCTACATATTGAATTGATGATCATTAGCACCTGTTTGGTATAATTGTTTAATCATACACCTGACTATATGCCTACAAAATCCCTGACTTTGTGCAAGTGTACCTAGAAGAATTGATGCTGTTTTGAAGGCAAAGGGTGGTCACACCAAATATGGATTTGATTTAGATTTTTCTTCTGTTCACTCCCTTTGCATTTAGTTAATTGATAAATATAATTTATTAACATGTCTATTTTTGAAAGCATTCTTACTTTACAGCATTTTTTCACACCTGCCCAAAACGTTTGCACAGTACTGTATATATATATATATATATATATATATATATATATATATATATATATATATATATATATATATATATAGCTTTTGCTTATTAGCAACTTTCTGATAATGGCAACTTGTTTGATGGCTACTAAGAGGTTCCTAATTCTGTAATTCACACTGTACAATGGAACTCAGTTTAAAAGTTAAAATGAACACAAAGACAAGAAGGAAGTTATACAGCAAGGCTATGAAGGGTTAACTCAGTGTGTTGGAGGTATAACTTCTGAAATATCATTACTTGGAAAAAGGAGTGGTAGGATTTTACAGTTAATGTCTGTATTGAGTCAATTCCTCACACAAACTGATTCTGCAAAAACATCCTGTCGAAACTAGGAGGAAAGACAACAGCCAGCTTCTAGGAAGGGGAGGGGCTCTCACTAGCACTCTCTTATACCCTGCTCCCAGTGTCTCACACTGCAAGAAGTCATTCTTTTTAAGTGTCTCACACTGCAAGAAGTCATTCTTCTTAAGTGTCTCACACTGCAAGAAGTCATTCTTCTTAAGTGTCTCACACTGCAAGAAGTCATTCTTCTTAAGTGTCTCACACTGCAAGAAGTCATTCTTTTTAAGTGTCTCACACTGCAAGAATTCATTCTTCTTAAGTGTCTCACACTGCAAGAAGTCATTCTTTTTAAGTGTCTCACACTGCAAGAAGTCATTCTTTTTGAGTGTACTCACACTGCAAGAAGTCATTCTTCTTGAGTGTACTCACACTGCAAGAAGTCATTCTTTTTAAGTGTACACACGCTAAAATGTTTCTGTCCAAACAAAATCTTCACTTTTATGGATAAATATTTCCATAAATTTGTGCATAGGAAGAAAAAAGAATCTTGTGGGAAGCATCTATTGAAAAGGTGGCCAGTTAATAAAGTCCATGTGACGGAAATATAATGAGTTCTGGTTGTAAATCTCCCTCTCGACCTGTGAGGGTGAAGTAGTGAAAGGGAAAGGCTTTGGACAGGTTGTCCTGACAGTTCATTCCCTGGGTCGGAAGTCAGTCAGCCTGGAAAAAGACGAGACTCCAGTGCGAGAATGTATTGACCTGGAAGGTAAACGAGGTAGCAGCTGCAGGCAATAGAATCAGCTGCAGGCAATAGAATCAGCTGCAATCGTTTACCAAGGGGTTATGCATAATCGCATAAAAGGGACTGGAGAATTGTAAATCTTTTCCTTCTCTTGGGTTTCAGAGATACGAGGAGACGGGAAGGACCGGGAGATATCCCCAAAATAAAATAAAGAGTTTGTGAGTGTTTTGTTGGTGTTTTCTGTTTAGTAACTGTCTGTGTTTGTTTCGTTAAATAGCACTAGACGGCCTGGCTTTAACATTGGGGTCTATGAGGAGAAACAGCCTGGCTTTAACATTGAGGTCAATGGAGAGAAACAGCCTGGCTTTAACATTGAGGTCTATGGAGAGAAACAGCCTAGCTTTAACATTGGGGTCTATGAGGAGAAACAGCCTGGCTTTAACATTGAGGTCTATGGAGAGAAACAGCCTGGCTTTAACATTGGGGTCTATGAGGAGAAACAGCCTGGCTTTAACACTGAGGTCTATGAGGAGAAACAGCCTGGCTTTAACATTGTTGTGTATATTTACTTTTTCAAGTCTAAGGTCATATCACAACGTTGTTTCCTCACACATTACTATTAAATAACTTAGTCAGTACAGTTCATCATATCATTAATAAACTACATCAATACATTATCAATACATTACTCCAACAGTAATGCACAGTTTTGGATTAATTTTGTTTTCTTAAATTATGAATGCCTATTCTTGATAAAAGTGCACCTTATTTCAAACAAAAACGACAGACAATTTGAAAAGTAGTGATTTTTAATGATTTTTATTATATAGCATTGTGATGGGGTGCCAGCTCACCCGTATAATTTGTGTTTATTATTGTTATTTTTACTGTTGTTTTCATTGTGTTTATTATAATGCTTGTTTGTTTTGGATTGGCAGGGAGGGGTTAAATTTCTCCCTGCAAAATACATGTGAGAATGTGGCTTGCATATTACTACTCCGAGCACAAGCAATAAAAACATATTTTGTTATAATGCACTATTTGCATCTGCATCTATTTGTTGATTTACAATATACCTTAATATTTGTAGATTCAACTATGTATGTGTTATTTTAAAATTTAGAACTAAACAAATATTTTCAATCATAACACAAGTCACAAGAATACAATTTTACACATATACCTCATTATGAAGTGTATAGTATTTGGTATTGTTAATTAAAAACATTTAATAATAACATGTTAATGTTTTTCTTATATTTAGAAAGTTTTATAGAAACCATTTATACATGTCTAAACATTTTAAAGTTTGTGAGCAAAACCAATTCAAAGATTCATTTAATTAACAGACTTGTAAATTTCAACAGACATTCGCTTTATCAAAAACTAACCATTCAGAAAAGCCATTTGGCCGGTTATTCTTATCTAATCAACACAATCTTTTTATTGTTGGCTAGGCCTGGCATCAGGTCCTTTCATGTTAATTACCAAGTCATGTTTTCCAAACTTATTTGAAGTTTGCATTTTTCAATTAGTTGAGGGGAGAGGGGAGAAGGAATGCAAATAGAATGAATCATAATAGGTGTCAGGGGTCGGGGTCGGCTGTCCTTGCGGTTTGTTCCTGCTTGGTCATTCCTGCTTCCTGGTCCTGTTTGTGCATGCGGTCTATGATGGCCAGTATGGTAGGGCATCACCGGGAGATGAGGATTTCTGGTGTGACGCTGATACCCCATGGAATTCAGTATCCCCTGTAGTTTCACGCCTGTGCAGATTCTTTTTTCGAAAGACGGCTGAATTGGAAAGTCAGATATATCTGTGTTTACGCACCACACTATTTTCTCCCAATAAAACCGTGATGTACTCAGGCTTGTTGTTTGACTTGGTTACCGTGATGTACTCAGGCTTGTTGTTTGACTTGGTTACCGTGATGTAGTCAGGCTTGTTGTTTGACTTGGTTACCGTGATGTAGTCAGGCTTGTTGTTTGACTTGGTTACCGTGATGTAGTCAGGCTTGTTGTTTGACTTGGTTACCGTGATGTAGTCAGGCTTGTTGTTTGACTTGGTTACCGTGATGTAGTCAGGCTTGTTGTTTGACTTGGTTACCGTGATGTAGTCAGGCTTATTGTTTGACTTGGTTACCGTGATGTAGTCAGGCTTGTTGTTTGACTTGGTTACCGTGATGTAGTCAGGCTTGTTGTTTGACTTGGTTACCGTGATGTACTCAGGCTTATTGTTTGACTTGGTTACCGTGATGTAGTCAGGCTTGTTGTTTGACTTGGTTACCGTGATGTAGTCAGGCTTGTTGTTTGACTTGGTTACCGTGATGTAGTCAGGCTTGTTGTTTGACTTGGTTACCGTGATGTAGTCAGGCTTGTTGTTTGACTTGGTTACCGTGATGTAGTCAGGCTTGTTGTTTGACTTGGTTACCGTGATGTAGTCAGGCTTGTTGTTTGACTTGGTTACCGTGATGTAGTCAGGCTTATTGTTTGACTTGGTTACCGTGATGTAGTCAGGCTTGTTGTTTGACTTGGTTACCGTGATGTAGTCAGGCTTGTTGTTTGACTTGGTTACCGTGATGTAGTCAGGCTTGTTGTTTGACTTGGTTACCGTGATGTTGTCAGGCTTGTTGTTTGACTTGGTTACCGTGATGTAGTCAGGCTTGTTGTTTGACTTCGTTTGAGGCACTAAAGCGTTACATTATATTTATTTTTAGCAATTCTATATATTGTTTTTGACATGTGAAATTCTGTATCTGAAATGTAAACGAATCAATGAGGTATCGCTGCCCAGAAAGACTTCGATAATATTTAATAAGCAATGAATAGAAGTCAGACCAAGTAAAACATAACACAAATAATGGGCAGTGTATCTTTTTTAAATTTATGTTTGGTTAAAGCTCTCTTTATCCCTCAGTGTAGACTGCAAATACATCTTTGGCTGCGTTCACATTACTCCTAAAAAGTCTGCGTTGCAGTTGGCAGTCATATGTTTTTTGTACAGACTGTCCTGTGAGGTATGTGTTCAATTGTATTAAACACTGGGGTCCCCCAATATTCTACATGGGTGGGGGTACAGTATTCCATAGCTATTGAGAAGTCATAGAATTCTGTTTCCCCTCACAATGTAATCAAAACATGAGTTTAATGGGATGTGATCTCTGTACAGTGTTTCTGCCGTTTGCTTAGGCACCAACATATCTAAAATAAAAGTTGTCTACACTAGAACATAATGTTACAAATCAAAGTTTTATTTGAACAGTCCCTTATTTTTACCACCAACAGCAAAGGAAAAGAAAAAAAAACAATATTTCAGTAACTTATCTGGGCTAAAAATAAACAAATAGAAACCACATTAATGTGATGTAAAACTAGTTTGAAGTTGACGGAAGAATAATAATAATAATACGAATATAGCTGCAAACAGCAATACAGGGGGCCAAATATGGAAAGATAGATATGGCATATGCCAGTCTGTGAAGATCCACGAGTGTACAACATTGTGGCTTGGAAGCCTCATTATTGTATGCACTTGCAGCAATAAAAAAGAATGACCCACATCTTTTGGCTGATGCTGTGGATTAATGCAATCCAAATGGAACTAGAGGCTGCAGCCATCACAAGCAATCTGTAAAAGAAAATGTAATGGATTCCAATTAAAATGAAGCATCAATATTAAAATAATTATCAAGCATGGAAATCAACTTCATTATGATTTTGAAATTAAAACAATATATATTTTAAAAAAACAGGGAGGGCAAGGTAACAGCATGTGATATTTCTATGAGATTTATGTACAATTAATGATTTAAATTCTGGTATAGTAAGCAAACTTGTTAAATTTGCAAACGACACAAAAATAAGAGGAGTGGCAAACACTGTTGCAGCAGCAAAGGTCATTCAAAATGATCTAGACAGCATTCAGAACTGGGCAGACACATGGCAAATGACATTTAATAGAGAAAAGTGTCTAGTATTACACGCAGGCAATAAAAATGTGCATTATAAATATCATATGTGAGATACTGAAATTGCAGAAGGAATCTATGAAAAAGACCTAGAAGTTTATGTTGACTCAGAAATGTCTTCATCTAGACAATGTGGGGAAGCTATAAAAAAAGGCCAACAAGATGCTCGGATATATTGTGAAAAGTGTTGAATTTAAATCAAGGGAAGTAATGTTAAAACTTTACAATGCATTAGTAAGACCTCACCTAGAATATTGTGTTCAGTTCTGGTCACCTTATTACAAAAAGGATATTGCTGCTCTAGAAAGAGTGCAAAGAAGAGCAACCAAAATTATCCAGGGTTTAAAAGGCATGTCGTATGCAGACAGGATTAAAGAACTGAATCTATTCAGTCTTGAACAAAGAAGATTATGCCATGATCTGATTCAAACATTCAGAATTCTAAAAGGTATTGATAATGTCGACCCAGGGGACTTTTTCGACCTGAAAAATAAACAAGGACCAGGGGTCACAAATGGAGATTAGATAAAGGGGCATACAGAACAGAAAATAGGAGGCACTTTTTACACAGAGAATTGTGAGGGTCTGGAACCAACTCCCCAGTAATGTTGTTGAAGCTGACACCCTGGGATCCTTCAAGAAGCTGCTTGATGAGATTCTGGGATCAATAAGTTACTAACAACCAAACGAGCAAAATGGGCTGAATGGCCTCCTCTCGCTTGCAAACTTTCTTATGTTCTTTAAATAAAAGAGCGATCTTTAAATGTCGTTCCATGCTGGCGCCGTGAAGGTCGCTCTATATTGCTGGTATAAGAGGACTTTGCATGACAACCGTAGAGCGTGGATAGCAACACGGTCCCGACAATGGACAGCAAGCCCATCAGGGCAAAACTGGTACGGACTTGTTTATGTAACGCAGCTATTGTAATTCAGCAGTACCTCCTTAAATTTAACACTTAAAGCACGATATTTGTCACGACTCCAACGTGCATGTAAACCTCACCAATGAGTTTGGAGATAAATGTGCTAAGAGCGTGCTCTGCTGGGAAAACTATGTATTGACAAATTCTGAAAACAAGTGCAAGCGCTTATGCATGCATTATGTTTTTCTTTGTGAATTTTATTGGTGCATTATTGGAGGAATATGTGCCGATGCAGATATTTCTGTAAAAGGCCAATATCGGTGGTCTGATATATCTGTCGGGCTCTAGCAAATACATTAATAAATAGCAACACACAAACATAAAAAAAATCAATTAATATCCCTTTGACAAATGTGCTTGTATCTGTTTATAATTCTATATAAAAAAAATAACGTTTCATGTTGGGAAACATGAATAAATAGCTAAATATTGTCGTTTGTATGTAGCAATTTATGTATGTTTGAAAAAAAAAAAAAATAAACCGGATTTCGAAACTGAAATATGAGACACTCGAGACTGAAGATAACACAGTTTATACCAGTGAGCCACTGGACTGCTATTAAAATGTGATGAAATTTTAAGGTCCATGACACCTGATATAAAATCCTTTACAAAAATTAATATTTGTACTTGTATAAAAACATACACGTTTACATTTCATATTAAAAAAAAAAAACTTAAAGGAATCACTATCGCATTAACATGACAAATGACACTTCACCGTTGAATATCTTTAGCTGTAAGATTCGCTTGTGACCTGGAAGTGGAAATACCGTGCTTTTGAACTTTTCAAGATATATCTGGGGCAGCACGGTGCCATAGTGTTTAGCGCTGCTGCCTCACAGCCAGGGTCCTAGGTTCACATCCGCCTGGGGTGGTCTGTCTGTGTGGAGTTTGCATGTTCTCCCGGTACACCGGATTCCTCCCACAGTCCAAAGACATGCTGTTTAGTTTGATTGGTCACTCTAAATTGCTGTGTGTGTGGTGCCCTGCGATGGATTGGCATCCTGTCCAGGGTGTAGTCTTGCCTCACGCCCTGTGTATGCCAGGTTAGGCTCCAGCTCACTGCGACCCTCTAAAGGAATAAGCAGTTATGATAATGGATGGATGGAAGATATATCTGTGTTTGAAAGATGGCGAGTCTAAAAAAATAGAAACCAGTTTCGCGGCAATGAGGTACAGGTATTATATTATGCTGCAATTGAATCATAAGCTAAATTAAAACGTGAACACTAGCACTCAGATGTCCCTCTCTGTGCTGCTACTTCTTCACAATGCTTCTTGCCTGTGCTTTACTCTACCACTGCACTGTCCCTCTCTCTCCAGTGTGTGTCCCAAGTTATATTCTTCCTGTACTTTACCACTGCACTGTCCCTCTCTCTGTGCTTCTTCATCACAATGCTTCTTCCCTGTGCTTTACCACTGCACTGTCCCCCTCTGTGCTTCTTCTTCGTCACAATGCTTCTTCCCTGTGCTTTACCACTGCACTGTCCCTCACTCTGTGCTCTGCTTCATGCCCACATAATAGAATGTGATGCAATGAATGACTCACCTGGTGTCTTAATTGCACAGTAGAAAGCCTGGCCAGGCATTAAGTTTCTGTATTTGTAAGTTTAGGGTTTAAATTAAATAAACCGTTAAATTCATATTTGAATAAATAAATAACAATGTGTTAGTTCGTTGTTGTGTTAATCATGGTCACATTATTTTCCCTATAAATTTGTATAGCCCAGGGTGTTGGGACTTCCCGTTTACCTTCCCTACCTGTCCTGTGGTCCCGGGGTAACGTCAGCATCCGGTTCGTTGTTGGGATTTCTATGCAGCTGAGTGAATGTGGAAGCGAGAAAATGTCCAAGCTAGATTTTTTTGTACATGCATTTGTTTTTATTGTAGTTGCAGTCAAAGTTTATTTTCAAAGTAGGTTCTACAGTACAAGTGTTAAACACTACATTAAAGCAACTGCTCTAGTTTGGGAGATTCCTAAACTCTGTTTCCTTTCCAATGGAGGATTAACGCTGATTAACTTGCTGGGATTTCAAATACAATCTACATATGGGCGCAGCATCGGGTGAGATCCAGCTGCTTATTACTTTATATTGGTCAATTTGTAATGCAGAGCTAATATGGCCATAATTGAAGGAGTGTTTTTCATTGTAACTAAATTGTTAGGAACGGTAGTTCCTCTACAAGTATAGCTACATACTGTTTTTTTTTTACATGAAACGTAGCTTACATTTGTTGTTTTATTTCTAAATGGGTGCAAATACAAAAACATTTATGGAGAGGATATTATTAGAACGCTGCACATTTTTTGAAGACACCATTTAATTCTGTGCTATGCTATTTATTAATGTATTTGCACATTTATTTATTTTTGTTTCTAAAACAGCTTCAGCGAGAAAAGTTTAAAATGGAAATATCAAGGATGGTCTCCAATCCAAACGCAAACCCTTCTTGAACATGCTTAGCTTCCACGATGAATCAGAACTAGAGCTTGTAAAGCTATACGACTGCAAGTGAAGGCGTCCCATGGTTTAGTGTGTCTCATTGCAACTAATAATATACTGACAATGTTTTTATATATAATTCTAAACAGCACAAAGTTTAAAATGGAAATGTCAAGGCTACGGTTGGCCTCCCATCCAAGCACAAACACTAATCAACTTGCTTAGTTTCCACGACAAAACAGATTTTAACATGAGATTTATTTTTCTGCATTGCTATTTATTAATTAATCTGACATTGAGACAAGGAAATGACCATTCTTGTTTAAATCCTTTATATGGTAGCAGATTCCGACATCCCCTTTCCCCCAATAACTTGTAGAGGAACTATATAAAAGTTACTCTCAATCTCCCAAACCGGATGTCAGTTATTTTCATTTTCAAATAAAACAGGAAAAACAATTTCACGATCAGCTTCCAGAAATGTTTCAGGGGACAGCTGGACAGGGATGTAAGCTTAAAAATTCAACACATTTAAACAGCAGCCCAGTGGCGTAGCGGATTAAGTCACTATACCTCTTCAATCTCAAGTAGCTCAGGTCGCTAGTTCAAACCGATGGTAAGTGTTTTGTGTTTTTGTGATTATGTGCTGTTTGAAAACATAAATAAATAGCTTAATATAAACACCACGGATATAAAAGGCTTGCATACTCTGGTTTATTTTGATGTTGACAAACATGTGAAATGCCATGATTGGTAGGTGCCCAATTCTTTAGCTTTTCTAGTTGACAAGTGGCTACACACCCTAAAACGTAAGGTTAATGTTTATGTTTTTACAAATTTTACAGACGGACAAAAGGATGACGAATTTTACCTTAGTTTGACGACTTATACTTTTTGTGCATAAGAGGTATTTCATTTGATTTTTCACATTTGATGTTAGAAAGCTTTGAATTTTTCATTTCAAGTGGAATGGTACTTGTAAGTACTTGTTATTTAGTTTTGCTGCTGCAACATGCTGAAAGCAGCAAAACTCTTGGTCCTGTATAGAGTGTCTCGGCAGATTCTGCCAAGTTTTTCTAACTTGCAGAGGAACTACTGTTCCTCTCAATGTAATATACTATATTACAGATATATAATTTAATATTTAAATTAATTTAAATTAATTGTTGTTTTTTCCAGGTCTGGTTAAATATAATTCCTTGATTATTATCACAGCATTTGAATGATGTTGTATTGAAAAAAGTACATGGTGATGTTTTCAATGAAGTATCAGTACTTAACAGGGCAGGTTTGTTCAGCAGTGTTGTATGAAGTACAGCACAGTATGAGTAATAGACTTATCATTGTGTTCAGGAGCAGCATTCTCCAAGCTTCTTTCTATTGTAGGTTTGTAGCTCTGTGAAGTTTACTCTGGAGAAACACTGATGTTGTAATAAGACTTATCCTCATTCTTCAAATATCGTAATAGTTTTGTAATCACAGAAAAATAAATATTTGGGAATGAGGATATATATTTTTATTATAGCCTTTATTACCAGTAACTAAACACGTTGTTTAAAATAAAAATGCCCAATAGGTGAAAAGATGAGTTACATTTCAGACTTAAGGGCTATTTACAATTTAGTCGTTAATCATTTCAATTTCTCTGTGTGCTAGCATCACTTAAAATAATCAGATCTCTGGGGCCTAATGGAAGTAGCCTGGAGTTCTCAAGGGACAGTAGAGAACGTCTTGGAACCCTCATAGAGTTAATAAATCTATAGTAACAGGAGGCTTTTTTTTTTAAATAAATTTAGTCTTCGCCAATTTAGTATGCCCAATTATTCTTATCTGTATCCTCAGCTCACCGCTCGCAACCCCCGGCGACTCATAACAGGAGGCTTGCCAATGGATTGTGAAATAGAGGATATAGTTTCCAGATTCATAAAGGGAGATAAATGAGATCCTGAGAACTATAGACCTGTAAGTTTAACATCATCAATCTTCCAGTATGGAAAATCAGGGAGTCTATAATAATGAGCAAAGTGGAGGAGTATTTATATGTTATTATTACTATTAACATCTAGGACAATTGTTAGTTATATCACAGTATTTTTTACATACAATTACCCATTATACAGTTGTGTTTTTTTTTACTGGAGCAATCTAGGTAAAGTACCTTGCTCAAGGGTACAGCAGCAGTGTCCCCCACCTGGGATCTAAACCAGGATAGTGTAAGTATGTGAAGATTTGAATATAGCAGGGCGGCACGGTGGCGTGGTGGTTAGCGCTGTTGCCTCACAGCTCCAGGGCCCTAGGTTCGATTCCAACCTAGGGGTTTGCCTGTGTAGAGTTTACATGTTCTCCCTGTGTTTGCGTGGGTTTCCTCCCACAGTCCAAAGATATGCTGTTCAGGTTAACTGGTCACTCTAAATTGCCCTGTGTGTGTGTGTGTGTGTGTGTGTGTGTGTGTGTGGTGCCCTACGATGGACTGGCATCCCGTCCTGGGTGTAGTTCTGCCTTGTGCCCTGTGTCTGCCGGGTTAGGTTCCAGCTCCGGCTCACCAGCTCTCAGTGTAAACAATATAGAGATCTGGATAAGATACAGGCAAGGACAGATACATGGCAAAGTCCTAAATGTATAAATTGTGTATATACACAAATCCAATATGAACAGCTTGGAAATAGAAGAAGCAATGTACATAAAGAACTTGAGGTAGTTGTAGATTAAACATTAAAGTCAACTAGACAATCAAGGGCTTAGAACCAGAGGGGTGTAAGTGACATTTTCACAATTTTACAGGAAAGCAAAAATAAGATTTTTATTGATTGCGTTAAATTGCCATTTATCACTGCATGCACAGTACCAATATAATCTGTATCACTGCATGCACAGTACCAATATAATCTGTATCAGTGCATGCACAGTACCAATATCATCCTAATTAAAAATGAAAGGGTTTACAATATTTGTGAATTTGAAACTTTAAAAAGTAAGAATAGCACCAGACATTTTGCTTAAAATTTAGATTTGCCAAAATAACACACTGAAATGAATTGAATAAAAATACATACATATTTATCATTAAAATAGAAATGTTCACATACAGTCTTCATATTTCATTAATTACTGTTCATTAAAAATACTACTGTAAAATGTAATTGAAGTTTTTCTACAATTTACATAATTGGATTCTTATTCTGTTGTGAATTCCGTGCTTGCATCTTCAATTTAAAATATCCACTCAAGTTAGATATTGTTTTACTCAAAGCTTTATTTTACTGCTTTTTTCAGCTCCCCTTTTGACTCATCTGCTGTCACTTAGCCATCCCACAATGCAACACTGAGTGCCAGAAGGTTGTGAGTGTGCAAGTTATGCCCTCCTGGATTTTTCAGTTGTGTCTTTATTACTTTCACAATCGTAAGCAAATGCATTTCAAGTGTTACAGTACAAGTAATAATACAATAAGAGCAAGATAAATACAATGACTAGTTCAAGCAAGTACAAGTGTGACAAAATACAATTCAATAATACAGCAGATAAAAGTGACAGTGATAGTTACATCAAGATATGATTAAGTACCAAATACTACAGATTAGACACTTGGCAGATTACAGTACTCTGAAGTACAGGATTAAATGCAGTAAAATAGGGGGCAGATAAGAGCAAGTAAAGCACATTTAAGGAAGGGTGAAAGTGTCCCAAGGGAGAAACAGAGGAGTTCTACAGGTGCTGTCTGAAGAGGTGAGTCTTAAGGAGGCTGAATGTGGTCAGGGACTGGGCGGTCCTGACATCTGTAGGTAGGTCATTCCACCACTGCGGAGCGAGGGTGGAGAAAGAACGGGCTCTGGAGGCAGGGGCGTGAGGAGGTAGAGCCAGTCTTCTAGTGCAGGCGGAGCGGAGAGGTCGAGTGGGGTGTAGGGAGAGATGAGGGTCTGGAGGTAGCTGGGTGCAGTCTGGTCAAGGCATCTGTAGGCTAGTACAAGAGTCTTGAACTGGATGCGAGCCGTTATCGGTAGCCAGTGGAGTGAGCGGAGTAGTGGAGTTGCATGGGAGAAGCGAGGCAGAGAGAACACCAGGCAGGCAGCGGAGTTCTGGATGAATACAGTATTTAATACAGTACAATAACATAAAGGGCGCTATTTAGCAACGTTCGCAAACCCCTAAGGCAGTCAAAAAACACCTTTTCTAGCAGTTTAGTGCACCTAAATCAGGTGCACGTGTGGGCAAGCAGACTTTGCACACCTATGTGATTTAGCAACAGTGTTTTAGTGCCCACTCGGCAGGTCTGAGTTCGCTGAGGGAGTGTCCTCATTTACATACACCTGGAGCGATTTTGCAAACTACCAACAAGTCATAGCATTTGTGTTTCAATAGACATGGAAAAAAGCATGTCTAAACTGTGCACACATTACATGGTTGACTACAAATACAGCTCTAACTACCAGAAAAAGCAGGTAAAGAAAAGAAGCTAGGAAGTACAGTATTAATACACTACAGAAATATGGTACACAGTAGCTACGGTAGGCTACAGTTTGGCACATGCTATACAGCTATGTAAAACAGATTTTGTTTGATATTTCCCCAGGATATTAGGTAGCTTAAACTTAAATAATATATACAATAAGAACGTTTTCTACTTAGTGTTTATAAGCCACTTTTCTCACGCGATTTTTTAAAGAATATATTCTGTGGTAGAAAGATATAATCTGTATGCAGCTGTATTTTCTTTATGATGCAGTAGCAATATTACTATCTTGAGAACTGAATATCGAACACAATTGTTTTGTTTTGTTTAGCACTGGGACAAATAGATAGGTTCAATTAAAATGTATTTTCTATTCACATCACCAATTGAGTGCCACCCCTGAAAGCCTGTCCTCGGTCGGCAAAGGAATAGCCTGGATTCGAACTCGCGACTTGCAGACTATAGGGCGATCCTGCACTCTACGCAAGTGTGTTTACTGGATCGCCACTCGGGAGCCCTGCACTGGTGTTCTTAAAGAGGTTATTGAGTGTTATTATTGGGTAACTCGACTTCATCCCACTGCTTTGGGCAAATGATTCACTAATGTGTTGTGCATTTGCCTCCACGTGAGAGTGGACTTCTAAATCACATTTTTGTGGGAACCTGTGGCAATGTGATTTTTGTGGGAACCTGTGGCAATGTGATTTTTGTGGGAACCTGTGGCAATGTGGCCCCACCCTTGTGCATAGTTTAGGTTTATATGTTACGTGTTGTGTGTAAATGTTGGTGTATAGAGATGGCTGCACGGGATATAAATGGGTCTGTGTAACACGAGTGATTTAAAGCGTGTATTTGTATTTAGGCACGAGGATTGCACATCACTTCACGTGCAGGTAAAATGTATTAGTATGTGAACACTGGGAAATGCACATTAATTAATTCACGTGCAGTTGTACCGAGATTCCAATTGAATGATTGATTAGCAATCGAGTCTCGGTACAACTGCATAAAAACAGCATGTTTTCACCCACTCGGGTTGGGTGTTCAGTGAGTAGTGAATGGGAGAGAGAGAGAAGGATAAATAAAGATAAAAGTTAAGAGATTAACAATTGCTATTGCGTGCTGGTAGGACCATCATGATACTTGTTTGTTTATTTTTACTCACTGTGTTTGTTTGTCTATCGTTTGTTTAAGTGTTAGTCCGTTTTGTTTGTCTGTTTATTTTGGTGTAAAGTGCCGTGTCCTGTCTTCTGTTTTGTTCAGCCTTTTTATTTTCTGTGTGTTAATAAAACACTGAGCACTGCAGCGTCTCAGATTCACTACACTACTGTCCGTCTGTGTACTCCTTTCTGGTCTGACGTAACCACTAAAGCCAGCTTGTCACAGAACCACAGCGATGTGCTAACGCTGTTTATGCCCTGGCAGTAGCGGCTGTGCACATATTTGCTAAATAGGGCCAAAACAGTCTAATTTGCATCTAAATAGGTTATCCTAACATTATATAATGCACTTGTGCGACCACACTTAGAATATTAAGTAAAACTGTGAGGATTGCCAGCTCTCAAAGAGATCTGGATAAGATACAAGCAAGGGCAGACACATGGCAAATTAAACTTAATGTAAAGAAGTGCAAAGTCCTAAAATGTAGGGTGTACAAATATTAGAAACATATACAATATGAACAGCTTGGAAATAGAAGAAGCAATTTACATAAAGGACTTAAGGAAGTTGTAGATTAAACTTTAAAGTCAACAAGACAATGCGGAGAAGCTATAAAAATTATTATTTATTTATTTATTTCTTAGCAGACACCCTTATCTAGGGTGACTTCCAATTGTTACAAGATATCACATTATTTTTTACATACAATTCCCCATTTATACAGTTGGGTTTTA
>JAGXEW010001244.1:0-25038 GCA_030684275.1 Acipenser oxyrinchus oxyrinchus | reverse complement strand
CGTTCCAAAGTAAAGCTTTTTAAACACACATTTATTTTATGAACTAATAATGAATGTAGTGGTCTGAAATAAAGGCGATTATAAGGTATATGGTTGGTCTATGTGTTGAATTAGCTCTGCCACCATGCAAGCATATTAATATACACCCAGATGCATAGGATTTATTCTGCCAGGTAAGTTGGTGTGTAATTCGTCCACTGCTTAAATCTTAGAGAAAGTATATTTAAATTGTCCCCTGGGGAACTGAATTGCAGTTTCTCAACATGATAGTGACTTTAAGGTTAGGATTAGGTGTAATGTAGATGCTCCTGGAGCATTTGGCAGTGGATGGATTGGTAACATGATACATGGGTAACATGGGGCATGTACAGTGTTGGTTTGCTTCATAGAAATTTTCATTTTATATACTTAGACTAATGTTTTATTTCCATTTAACCAGAGATTTGTTTAAAATTATATATATATATATATATATATATATATATATATATATATATATATATATATATATATATATATATATATATACAGTACTGTGCAAAAGTTTTAGGCAGGTGTGAAAAATGCTGTAAAGTAAGAATGCTTTCAAAAATAGACATGTTAATAGATTATATTTATCAATTAACTAAATGCAAAGTGAGTGAACAGAAGAAAAATCTAAATCAAATCCATATTTGGTGTGACAACCCTTTGCCTTCAAAACAGCATCAATTCTTCTTGGTACACTTGCACAAAGTCAGGGATTTTGTAGGCATATAGTCAGGTGTATGATTAAACAATTATACCAAACAAGTGCTAATGATCAACAATTCAATATGTTGGTTGAAACACAATCATTAACTGAAACAGAAACAGCTGTGTAGGAGGAATAAAACTGGGTGAGGAACAGACAAACTCAGCTAACAAGGTGAGGTTGCTAAAGACAGTTTACTGTCAAAAGTCATACACCATGGCAAGACTGAGCACAGCAACAAGACACAAGGTAGTTATACTGCATCAGCAAGGTCTCTCCCAGGCAGAAATTTCAAGGCAGACAGGGGTTTCCAGATGTGCTGTCCAAGCTCTTTTGATGAAGCACAAAGAAACGGGCAACGTTGAGGACCGTAGATGCAGTGGTCGGCCAAGGAAACTTACTGCAGCAGATGAAAGACACATCATGCTTACTTCCCTTCGCAATCGGAAGATGTCCAGCAGTGCCATCAGCTCAGAACTGGCAGAAAACAGTGGGACCCTGGTACACCTATCTACTGTCGGAGAAGTCTGGTCAGAAGTGGCCTTCATGGAAGACTTGCGGCCAAAAGCCATACCTCCGGCGTGGAAACAAGGCCAAGCGACTCAACTATGCACGAAAACACAGGAACTGGGGTGCAGAAAAATGGCAGCAGGTGCTCTGGACTGATGAGTCAAAATCTGAAATATTTGGCTGTAGCAGAAGGCAGTTTGTTCGCCGAAGGGCTGGAGAGCGCATGCGAATGAGTGTCTGCAGGCAACAGTGAAGCATGGTGGAGGTTCCTTGCAAGTTTGGGGCTGCATTTCTGCAAATGGAGTTGGGGATTTGGTCAGAATTAATGGTCTCCTCAATGCTGAGAAGTACAGGCAGATACTTATCCATCATGCAATACCATCAGGGAGGCATCTGATTGGCCCCAAATTTATTCTGCAGCATGACAACGACCCCAAACATACAGCGAAAGTCATTAAGAACTATCTTCAGCGTAAAGAAGAACAAGGAGTCCTGGAAGTGATGGTATGGCCCCACAGAGCCCTGATCTCAACATCATCGAGTCTGTCTGGGATTACATGAAGAGAGAGAAGCAACTGAGGCTGCCTAAATCCACAGAAGAACTGTGGTTAGTTCTCCAAGATGTTTGGGCCAACCTACCTGCCGAGTTCCTTCAAAAACTGTGTGCAAGTGTACCTAGAAGAATTGATGCTTGATGCTGTTTTGAAGGCAAAGGGTTGTCACACCAAATATGGATTTGATTTAGATTTTCTTCTGTTCACTCACTTTGCATTTAGTTAATTGATAAATATAATCTATTAACATGTCTATTTTTGAAAGCATTCTTACTTTACAGCATTTTTTCACACCTGCCTAAAACTTTTGCACAGTACTGTATATATATATATATATATATATATAAAAGGACATCCATCAACATATTTTATTAAAAGAGTTAATCCCTTATGATCCTCAGTTCCACAACAGTAAAGAAAACATTTGATTGGACAAACATTCCCTAATCTTTTTTCAGCACAGCATACATCATGTTTTCATAGGTTCTATTGTTTGGATGTTTATATATATACAGTCATCTCTCATTAATACCGAATTCTTATTATGAGGTACCTATGTTAAATGCATACTGTCAGTTATTTTATTGAAGTTACAGTAACACTGAAATAAAATGTCAATTACAACTAGTACAATGTATTATACATTTAAAGCTGTTTAAAGCTGCATCCACAGTTTTGCTGCTCATAGGCCTGTATTATTGTATTCCTGTTGTTCAGAATGGTTGAGCAAGTGTTGACGGGAATGTTGAAATCTGTAGCAACATCCTCTTGTATGGTGATGTATTATCCACCCCTCTCAACACCCGTATATATTTACAAACAAGAGGAGGCCATTCAGCCCATCTTGCTCATTTGGTTGTTAGTAGCTTATTGATCCCAGAATCTCATCAAGCAGCTTCTTGAAGGATCCCAGGGTGTCGGCTTCAACAACATTACTGGGGAGTTGGTTCCTGGGGGAGTTGTACTGACTGTGTTTTTCTCATTGTAGGACATCAGTTAGCCACTGCTTTCTTGTCTGCTGCTTTTACCTGGGTTTTCTCTCTGTTTTTACCGTGTCGTGCCTTGTTTAAAAGTGAATCATTTTATGTTGAATCCTCCTTTTGTGTATTCAAATAGTTCTGTTTTGAGATTAGTTTCTTAGGAGAAGCTTGGTAGGCTGGGCTGCTGCATTGGAGACAGGTGTGCATCTCTCTTTTTCAAACCCCTGGACTCATTCCCACTCAGACACACATGTGGGTTCATTCATTTTATTGGTATTTAGAATATTTCTTTGGGTTTCTTTTATATTGTTTCACTACTTTGTTTCTTATTTATGCACGGTTTTCTATGCTTGTTTATGCACTAAATATGTAAGTTAAGAGCACTGGGCACTATTGTTTAGCATTGTGAGCACTACTTGTTTCACTGGGTGATGTGCCTGGCTGGGTCTGGTCTGGGGCTTGGTGAGTAGGGTGAGCAGAGGTGAGCTCACCTGGTAAGCTTTGTCCCGGTTCGTGTCAGTGCTTGGTCAGCCTGTGCTCGCTCTCGCTTTATGTTTTCCAGTGCTAAAGAAACTTTGCTACAGAGGACTGAAGATGTGTGTTCTTTGAAAACTATTTTTATTACTGTTAAAATAAATGATCCTGCTCGGACGAGCATAACTATAACTTTGTCTTTCATTTAGTTGGAAGGGGCTTGTATTGGGGAACCATGTGTTATTTTATATTCCATACCTCTTTGAATTCATATTAGAGCTTCTCTTCCTCTTTAAACTATAGATGGCGTAGTTGAGGTTATAATCTATATTTTCATGAAACTGATGACCGCTACACTATAATCATTTGTTAGTAAAACATTTAATCATAGCATAATACCATGTACGGTAATGACACATAATAAACCTAATCAATGATTTTCAGACACTGTTTGAAACGAATCTACTCACCCTGTGGACATGTTGGAAATTATACAATCTCTTTTCATGATCACATGATCAAAGGTGTGGTTTTCAATGGCTTTTTAATCAAAAATAAAACAAATATTTTAAAATAATTCAATATTATACTATGATACAACATTCCTTTTTCAAAAAAATTGTCATGTTTTAAAATTATTCCATGAAATACATTTGTTTTGATGAGAAAGTACAAGAGCTGGAAGTGGGGACACTGCACTTTTATAGAAAATCACCCTTAAATGTAAATATTGCATAAAAATAATGATGCATATTTACTAAATGTTAATTAAAACAGCTAAAGAAATATATGTATACTGCATCCGACAATTAAATCGGGGAATCAGGATAGTGTAGAGGGTGGGTGTGCGTGCAAGGGGTTGCATGGCGGTGGGTGCATGCAGGGGTTGCATGTGTGTGTGTGTGCATGCAGGGGTTGCATTGTACTGTGTGTGTGTGCAGGGGTTGTGTGTGTGTGTGCATGCAGGGGTTGCATTGTACTGTGTGTGTGTGTGTGTGCATGCAGGGGTTGCATTGTACTGTGTGTGTGTGCAGGGGTTGCATGTTGTGTGTGTGTGTGTGTGTGTGCAAGGGATGCATGTTGTGCGTGTGTGTGCAGGGGTTGCATGTTGTGTGTGTGAGCAGGGGTTTCATGTTGTGTATGTGCATGCAGGGGTTGCATGTGTTGTGTGTGTGTGCATGTGTTGTGTGTGCAAGGGATGCATGTTGTACGTGTGTGTGCAGGGGTTGCATGTTGTGTGTGCATGCATGGGTTGCATGTTGTGTGTGTGTGTGTGCAGGGGTTGCATGTTGTGTGTGTGTGCAGGGGGTGCATGTTGTGTGTGTGCAGGGGTTGCATGTTGTGTGTGTGTGTGTGCAGGGGTTGCATGTTGTGTGTGTGCATGCAGGGGTTGCATGTTGTGTGTGTGCATGCAGGGGTTGCATGTTGTGTGTGTGCAGGGGTTGTATGTGTGTGTGTGCATGCAGGGGTTGCATGTTGTGTGTGTGTGTGTGCAGGGGTTGCATGTTGTGCGTGTGTGTGCAAGGGTTTCATGTTGTGTGTGTGTGCAGCGGTTGCATGTTGTGTGTGTGTGTGCGTGCAGGGGGCTGCATTGTACAGTGTGTATGCGTGCAGGGGTTGCATGTTGTGTGTGTGTGTGTGTGCATGCAGGGGGTTGCACTGTACTGTGTGTGTGCGTGTAGGGTTTGCATGTTGTGGATGTGTGTGTAGGGGAATTGGGGTGCATTTTGGCGTGAAAGGCGTGGGGGGGTCTGAGTAAGGCGGAGGGAGCGAGGGATATAAGGGTACGTGGAAAAGACCGGATATATATATATATATATATATATATATATATATATATATATATATATATATATATATATATATTCCTGGTCTGGTAAACTGAAGTGAAAGAAATGAGTCTCAAGAGGACCTCACATACAAGTGCATATTCATAACATGTATTGGAACCCATGCATATATATGTTTTAATACATGTGTGCATACACACAGTTGTGTGTGTCTTCCAGTTCATAATACCAGGTTGCTCCAGTTCTGTGTATGACAAAATTACAAAACAGACATGACATTTTACAACTTCATGTAAACTTAAATTGGGGGGTTCATGTTTAATGCTGTATGCATGTGACACCACTAAATTACGCATACTACTGCTCAATGAAAAGCTTCCGGTCTTAAATATATTTTTGTAATAATAATAATAATAATAATAATAATAATAATAATAATAATAATAATAATAATAAGTACGTGATGAAGGAAACGAATTCCAACTTTTCTCGAGATAAATATACGGCTCATATACATTGTGCCTATTGAGAACTGTGAGTCATTGCCTGTGCAGCAGTACACACAGGCTTTATCTGTACATGCAGTACCAGAACATCGGGCAAAAAAGAAAGAAGAAAACAAAAACACGGTCTGACTACGTGAACCTCTTTTCCTTACAACGTGAACACTCAGCCACTGGCTTTTCCTTTTGTTTACCCTGCCTCAAAATGAAGTTTCCTCAGGCGTTTTAACCAGCGTGTATTTCCTCGCCTTTTTTTCAGGGTGGGCGCACACAATCCTCCGAGATCTGTGCTTGTTGGTCACTCTACACAGGCAGCAGGCAAATATTGTTTCACTTTTCAGATTAGAAACTCTGGATGCTGCAAGATTTCGCAAACAAACAAACAAACAAAAACGTCTCTTTAATTTAAATGTGTGTGCTAATGTTTTAAAAGCTCATGCGAGTATCCCTTTGGAAATACAAGCCGTCTTGAAAAACAAAATCATCTAGAACAGAAATTACATGCCGTTTCTTTCTGTATGACTGCTGGTGAAAATACATCAACCTGTTGTTACTGCTGTGGTAGATTTAAGCACTGCATTGCTGAGCACTGTGAGCTACTTTTCTGCAGCGAACCAAAGGAGCAATTATGCAAAAAGTTGGACCAAACTTTTGAGGCCAATCACTGCGGTAACAAATACATATCAAGGTTAAAGAAGTTGAAGAATTTTAAAGAAGTCTATTTGGGATTTACTATTTAAAGTGGTTGCCATCGGAAATAATATCAACGTTCCCAATGCAATTATCAGTGCTTTTAGTAATAGTTCTTGCGAACTATTACCATCAAGGCATTGAAGCCCAAGGCGGATCTATAAAATCTTTACGATCTTCAAACATAAGGCGAGAAGGTAAGTTTTTCTCCCGACCAACTTTACTTGTATAATAGATAGATGCATGTATAAATGCGTATATTTCGACTTCAATTTGTATGATTTCTGCTGCAGCAGCTGCTGTCTGGCGACTCCTGTTGGAATATCTGCAACAACAGTGCTGCAAAGGTGTTTTTCCTTCCTTCTGACTTTTGACCGACTGTTTTAGGTGATATAAATTAACCGTGTATTTTACTGACCTGAGACAGCAGACACAATACTGTCATATGTTCGCAAGTGCATAATGTGATGTAATTTAAGCATAATCATAATTATACAACACTGTATGTTCATTCAGACCATTTACAATCTGTCCATGCAATATACCACTTAATTAAATAGCAAGCTAAATTAACAAAGCAAGCTAAATTTAAAAAAAAAGTCACTGAAACTAACACGTGTCTTCATTTCTGGACAATGAACCCGACAGACAGATACTCTCTTGCTAGCCTGTGAGTCAAATGGCAAAAACTAAAACGCGGAATTATGTTCCCGACCAAAGAATCCTACACTATTCTCTTCTCTGTGTAGCATTTTAGTGTATATATAAAGCAAATAATTATACAGTAATTGATAATAAGAAACACGAGTATATTTTCTAGTCATACACCAAAATAGGACAAAAAAATAAATACAAGTATAATGGTGAAATCCAGTGTATTATGCAAACATTTGAATGTTAACTTACACAGCAGCTGTCATAATTTCACCAACAATTACTCACCATAACTTGGCTTGATTTAATTGTCTCCTGGTTGCCTGGACAATACCAAGTATAGTATTATTAAGCAACTTACAGAGACTCGGCCTTGTGAACTATGCATCAGCTACAGAGTCACAACAACATCTCACTGGAAAGACAGAGCACAAGAAGGTTAAGTGACTTGCTCAGGGTCACACAACAAGTAAGAGGTTGAGCTAGGATCTGAACTGGGGATCTCCTGGTTACAAGCCCTTTTCTTTAACTGTTGGACCACACGTGATTTGTATTCTACACAAGTGTCAGTCCTCAGTCCTCCCAATTTGATTATTAAGTATGTAACTGGAGAACCAATCTTTTTTTATCAGGTTAATGTGTTGCACTCTCTGTCATTTCAGACATGTCTGGGTAAGACCTCTTAACATAGTTTTGAACTGTGCTTCATAAGTATTTTAGGAGAACATAAAACATCTATTAGACACCTGCTGGGAGTAGCGTGCACTAGGCTTCTATGACCAGGCTGTTCCAGCAGTTATTTAAGTTGAAGCTGGGCTGGCATTACTCATACATTGAGTCAAGTGGTGTCAAAAGAGGTTTTCTGGTTTGAGCTTGTCCTTCCATACAGCCCTGTAGATCCTGCTATTTCTGAAGTGAAACAGCTGTGCATCTGTAATTAATTTTGTTATAGATATTAATAGCTCTCTAATTGCAGTCAATCAGCCTTGATTGTCCTCTTGGCATTTGCCCATAAACTTGACTTATTAACTGGGGCCATTCTTCATACAGCAGCACAATATCTGCCATTACATGTTAACCTGAAAAGCATTTCTAGAGAATTTCATGATAATCCAAAGATTTAAAAAAAAAGAAAGATGCAGTGATGTGATTTGTTTGAAGAATAAATACGTTATTGCTCACATATGTGGAAATATTGTGTGGAATACTGTTACTTTTAGTTACATACATACAAGTATTGCATTGATGTGGTGGAAATTACAAGCAGAGTATCATTTCAATAATCGATTTTCTTTTTTGCCATATGTTCGTCATTTATTCCCTAAACAATAGTCAGTGATCATAGCTGGCACGGTTCTTTAATTTTCTTTAATTTAACTCTTTCTTGTACAATATTTTTAATAGAATATATATGGTTAATATTGATCAATTTTGGGGATATGAATTTGACATTGTTTTATTGATTTGAAGCCTTGTTGTGTTTTGGGAGCCACATCAATTGTGTCACCCCCTTGTCAAAATCAATTCAGGAGTCCCCTATTTAAACTCAGACTGAGCCTTTCCCTTTGTCTCAGTTTCTTTGCTTCATGACTTCCCCTCCTCCACCTCTGCAATGGTGTCGTCCCTCTAGGGGAAGGTTCTCGTCCTATTGGTGACCACAACTCTAAAATGATTTCATTTAAAGGGAGTTAACCTCACAGTCTAGGCTTAGGGTTTTAAGGTTTAAAGGTCTTACATGGTAGAATTCCTTGTAGGTGCCTGGGATTTAATAAAGAGAAGCAATTCAAGATAAACTAGGCATACAGTGAGTTCACTTTTCAACAGTCACCCTTTGTTTCACATTGTTTTGTCAGTACACAAGCACAATATCTCTCAAGGAATCTATAACCCCCCCCCCCCCTCCCCCCGGCCATAATCGCTAAAGTAAATCTGGTTTAATTTGACTTTAACTTTGCTCTTATATTTTTTCGGCACTTCGGGTTCTTGACAGTAGCTTTCAGATGCTTTAGTGGTGGTTTCAGCATACACCTGTAACTGCTCTACAAGGCCCTATGGTGTTGTTAAAATGTGAACAAATTGCACAGGGGTTCATTTTTTGGTTTATCCGAGTAAGACTAAGTGAATTCTGGATGCAGGAATCTCTGTGTCAGTATAAACCAGTCGTGTGCCTATCATTATTATAGTATATGCTGAACCAATACACATAATTCACAAAAAGAGCTAGGGTTATTTTGTGCAAAGTTTTAGCATAATCAGTTAGCTGTTGAACCAGACATTAACAATGAGTCCTTCTCATAACCCAAATACGGTTTGGTAGATTCCAACTACTTTGAAAAGGGATCGACTTACAGTATATGGGGGCTGGTAGGCAAGTTGTGTCCAAATAATACACCTGTACAATGGCTAAAATGAGATACTATCTTATACTAGATAGACTGCAACTCTGCCAACAAAACCTTTTTGTATTAGGCTTCCAAGCCAGAATGGTTATTGTTAGGATTTTTCTTCTTCTTCTTCTTCTTCTTCTTCTTCTTCTTCTTCTTCTTCCATCAACTTCAAACTGCTCCTGTTCACACGCGGTGTAACCAATCAACATGATAGGTTGGTAGGTTACAGTTCAGATGCAAAAGAAATTGCACTCCCAAGGCCAACCAAGATGGAGGCCTGACACATTTTTTGGAAAAACCTTTCAAAATCTTCTTCTTGGAAACCGGTGAACCGATTGATCTGAAACTTTGCATATGTCATCAGCAACCAATATGGCCACCAGACGTACATTTACGTCTTAAATTCAAAACTGCCTCAGTTGACAAACAGTTTATTTGACTAACTCCAAATTTCACAAGCATCACCCCTGTCAGTGTATCAACACAACTGACTCTTAAAAACCCAAATGGTGTTGACTGGAACCAAAATGGCCGTTTGACGCATTTTTTGGAACAAACTTTCAAAATCTTCTTCTGGAGAACTGGTGAAGTTAGTTATTTCAAACTTGTCAAATATCAAGAACTAAACCCGCTTCTTCCAGTAATTGCTTAAGTGTTTGGTACTGGGGCTTGGGAGCCGTAAAACTGCCTGGCAGTTCTAGTTTATTATTATTATTATTATTATTATGATTATTATTATTGTTTAAAACAGAAGATATTGTTTTGATTTCAATTGTTGAGCTTTAGAGAAAATTGGGCAGTCTTAAAAATAGGTACAATATTCTACCACCAGGCAGAATCAAAGAAACAGTTACACCTTTAAAAGGGAGTGATTTTTTACCACAATCTACAAATGTTTTGACAATTTAATGGTTAAATTCTGCTGGCATTTCACATTTATATTTCCACTTTGAACCGGAGAGTAGCTATACATAGTTACCAAGGTAATTTGTCAAGAGGGAACAGGCAGCAATGCAATAATAGCTGAACTGAACATAACAGTAGAAAAAGCTCAATAGTCACCCCAAGCTCGTGATTTATATCCCATGAAACACATTATTGGTTTTGATTTCTGGTCATTTCTAACAAGAAATGGGATATACTATTAATGTAAAGCTTATCATGGGAATGAATGTCAAGTAGGTGGTAAATACAGTTGTTTTGAAATGTTTATTATAATGTGCCAGGTACTGTACGCTTTCTCGTCGCCTGTGTTATTTCCATTGCTTTGGAGCAAATACAATTCAGGCTTCTCTACAGTTAAATATATAATACAATACAAATGGTTGTATGTTCCTCAAATCCTAAAAACATAAAAGTGGTACATTGCCAGGTGTCCCAGCACTACTCATGGGATGTGTTGGAGTTATTCCTGCTGACAGAAATGTATTTTGCCTTCTTAGATACAGATATTGTTCATATGGGAATTTGTTTTTATTGTGTAGGGGTTTACTCAGTCTCAATCTCATTCCGCCTTTTATGGAAACATTACATTTAACAGTAAAGCATTTTTTGGTAGTTTTGAATTCAAGGGAACTGCAGTGCGTTGTTCAGGCCCAAGGCTTTGTTTATAGAGAGCTGGTGTTGGCAACAGCCTCCCAGAAAGTTCTAGGAGGTCTGTGTAAACATTCCGTTGTGTCACCACATGCATGGTATTAAATATCTATGCAACATCTTGTCAAATAACACAATGCACGCCCAGCTTTCAGTAAAACAAGTGCAGCCCAGATTTGTCTGTACCCTGGCTTCGCCCAAGTGTGTAACCTTTTAAAAGTAATGCAGCTGTACCGCACCATTTACTTTGAAGGAAAGCAAGTACCATGAGCCCGATTTTCAACTGTGCTGTAATGATAAGGCCGAACAAGGATGTTATAATCAAACTTTCTGTAATTATAGCTACCAATGCTTAAAAATGTAATACATATCAGTAAAACTATTGTATAAGTACAGCATAAATCAGTGCTTTAGTGTTTCATACCAAAAATTGCCTAGTTTTGATAAAGAGATGCCCTTACTTGAGAACAAAAACAATAAACTCAGTCACACAGCTGGCTGTGATAAATTTGGAAACTGCTAAAAAAAAAATTCACTTTTTGATCTGGAAACATTGGTGCCAATGTATTTCTGAGATTTGAATAAATGTTTATCTTCACTGACAACCTGAGTGTCATTTTGGAAAGAGTTTACAGTAATGTGTTATATATTTATATATGTGTTGCATTTATATAGCACTTTTATACAAAAGTAACGCCAAGCCAAGCACTGTACAGTACATAGCAGAAAAAGAACAAGCCACAATACATTTGTATAGCATGTCACACATACAACTACCAAGTCAGACCATTTAAATAACAGTATGCACATAATATAAAATATAAAATATCCACTAAGATAAGAAAGCCATTTTATAACTTATAATACACATTCCACATGCTCTTCAAGTTAAGGTTAGCAGTGTCTGGTGGCTAAGTGGATAAATGTGTCTTACCAAAATAATGTACTCAGTTATTTTTGCTTTCTATACCAAAGAAAATCTAGGAGATCAGTCATAGAGATGTCATTTCTAGTTTAATCAAGCCATCAACAGAACATTGTTTCCAAGAGCAATAATAGTATACAGTTGAAATTGGTGATTAGTTAATGCTGTGAAGAATTTCAATATTTCAAAGCCCTTGGGTAACTGGGGCATTGCCAGGACATATTATCTGGTGAAGCTGAGGCATTTTCTATTCTGTTCTTGTCCATGTTTAATATTTCTTTTTGAACAGAATACTTATTTTGTCTCTAAAGGGAAAACTGGTGTAAAAGTATCTACTGATCTGTCTACTGAAAAAGTATTTTGCCTGCTGATTTCAATATTTAAGGAGAAATTGGAAATACTCTTTAAACATGGCTTAATCTGACATGTTGAAATACAGTTTTCTTCTTCTGGACAAGATACAGGTCAAGTATAGTGACATGATGTTGCTGATAATTACACACGTCAATACAACAAGATGTGCCTGGATGTTGGGAATGTATTAGAATTATTCATTAACTTATAGGCCCACTGGCAAAAATGCTTAAGAGTTTAAAGAGCTTGTGAAAAATATGTATCGGTTACTGATTTTATCATTTCAATGTTTTCCCGTAGTCAAGCGCTACTGAAGGACTTTTCCCAGCAATACTCCCTCACTCACACTCCCAAGCAGAGATTACCGCATGGATCCTAATTGGAGCAAGCCTGTGTTTATGATTATCAGCCTCGCTCCTCCCCGGTCCTAGGTCTAAGCAGCAAAGCCTGCTGCGCAGCAGTGTGTCAGAGCAAGTGTGCCAGAATACACACCCCACTGAGAGTTGGCAAGTCTTCTTCCGACACATGAAATCTGGGTCAGCCCACAGACTAAACGTCTCCTTCATAACAAAAGGGAAAAGTATAATTGTATGCAAGGTGAGCAAAAGGAAAGTAAATAAAAGGAATAGTTCTTGTTAATGGTAAATTTACACTTTTTACCTGTTTAATGTAGGTTCTCCATAAGTCGTATTGTTGTTTTTGTTTTGATAGTTAATAACTATGCTGCTTACTGTCTATAGCAGCGGTTCTCAATCTGTGGTCTGTGGAAATGTTACATAATTACGGAAAGGAAGCGGCAGCATAGTTTATAGATCCCAAAATTTGAGACCTTAAAAACTCAACTACAAACGCAGGAAGAAAATGCATGCATTGGGAATATCTTTTGGAGTGTCTAAATGTATTCTTTACTAGAGAGTTTATGCGTCTATTGCGCTCACGTGCACAGCCGCTTGTAAAGTAAGGGATAGTTGCATTAGCATACGGCTGATTTGGGTTTGAGGCACAAAGTGAAGTGCCTTCAACCAACAAAGCCATATGTTAGTGCCACACCACACACAAGCCCTGGAGTGTGTTTTTCCAAAAACAAACAATTTTATTATATATATCCTTCCGCTTTGGAGAAAAATAGTCCATCAAACAAGGTTCTATGTGTTGTAAACATTAAACTGGAGGTTTTCAGCATTTCCATTTATTGTAATTAATTAAAATGAATGAAGCCTCCGTTCTGGTCTCCATAAACAGAGCTGACATAACCCGCAATGTTAGCCTTGTTAGTGACCAAACATTTAAAAATGCCAATCATGTATTTTTGTTGATAATGAAAAGATACAGAAAAGGAGGCAAAGACAAAGTTCACTATCCACACATTACAAAAATACATTATTGGCATTTTATGTGCTTGCCCTAACAGGCTGTCATTGCGGTTTATGTCAGCACTGTTTATGGAGCGATTGAGACCAGCACGGAGGCTAACATAGTTGAGTAGCCTACTCTTGACCAGCCGAATTACACACTGAAGCATAGAATCCATTTTTTTCTCTCTGTAAATTCGCTATGAAAAGGAAACTCGAACCATACTTTAAAACCCCCAATTTTAAAATAACTTTGCTCACAGAAACACACCCACCTACCACATTAAAACAAAGAAGGTAATCTACAGTTAATCTTATTAATCTTAATGATTTTTTAGGTGCTTATTTTTCAGTAAGCTAGACTGTCTAGTGTGTGGTCCGCTGATATAAAAAATCAGGTGGTCCGTGAACAAAATAGTTTGAGAACCATTGATCTATAGTATTCAGCAAAAAATAAATACAAAAATAACTTTTTAACCACTTCTAAATGATTAATTGAGTTGTTTAAGTAAATGGCCACAAGGGGTGTGCAACTGTAATCTCTGTCCATGTTATTGAGTTTCCATTTTCTAACTCACGGTTGCAGAGACGGTGGAAATCAGTTGCACACACCTAGTGGTCAATTGAGCTTTTAGAAATAAAAGGGTTTTTTTTCTGGAATGCTGTAGTTTGTAAATGCTGATGCAAACAAACACGTTTTTTTTAGTGAGGTGTTTCTGGTCATGTGAGTTATGGCATTACCAGTTGCTCCTCCTCCAAGTGTGCAGGTGGCTTAATAAAATAGTTCATAGTTTATTTCACATCAAAGTGAAATCATTTGAGTTTTAGTTAAGGTGTTGACACTTACAGTGATAACCTGGCTGTATGTACCCAATCTCATCAGTCTAATGGAGCAGAAAGCATTAAAGTTTTTTGCACAATTCAGTTATAAGAATCATTGGAATAAGTGTGCCAAAAATACTTAGAGAAGAGGTAAAGCCCCTTTAGAAACAAAGGTAAACATAAGCACATGTATGGGGCGTGGTTTTTAAGCTTCCTGGAAGGGAGGCTTATATATTTTTGTTATCCCTTGGCTCCGCCATTTTAATTTCGGAAATGGGCAAAATATAACGGTGCTATTCGTACAACAATGGGCTGTTGTTACTTTTTGGTTTCCGCATGATAACGAGATATGTGCTTCATACGCAGAATAGAACTGTATTCTCTGATTCTCTAGGCCAAGTTTGATCATCGGTATCCTAGAATAAAAAATCACCCTATTGTTTCCATATTTTTTATAAAGCTTCTGCGTCTACAGCAGGGGTTCCCAAACTTTTTTTGCTGTGCCCCCCTTCTAGTAAACAGTGCAATATTTAGAAAACTATCATTTTCCAAAAACAACACATTGTAACATTGCGTGTAAAATGAAAGCAGGCCCCACACAGGCGGTAGCTCTGTGCTTGAATTAGCACAGGACAAATAAACAATTAAGGCCCACGCCAAAGCAAAATAAAATAATACAAACCTATCTCTCTGTGCTGAATTCCAGTCTACCTCTCACTCTCACTGAGACAGACTCTGTCACAGTCTCGCACAACTGCACTCAGACATGCACTCCGATTTATCTCTTCGCATTAAACCGTGCCCTCCATCTGCCCTCACCAATCCTGGGCATGCCATTCAGACCCTGATGTCCCGCCTGTATTCTGGGGGTACAAATGCATGTCCAGGATTGGTGAACACGGACAGACTGGCAACCAACACTCCCCTCCACCCCCCCGCTAGCTATTGGCGTGGTGCAGCAAAACATTATGTAATACAGAAACATAAAAGACAAACAAATGGGACAGTCAATAAGTCCTGCAACGATGGAAATCACCGGGTCATTACAATATTGTAGCTTTCAGCGTGCTGTAGGTTCTACCAATATACAGTGCAGCTGGGAAAGGTGCAACATTTAGAGATGGCTGTGTGGTCCAGTGGTTAAAGAAAAGGGCTTGTAACCAGGAGGTCCCGGTTCAAATCCCACCTCAGCCACTGACTCATTGTGTGACCCTGAGCAAGTCACTTGTGCTCTGTCTTTCGGGTGAGACATAATTGTAAGTGACTCTGCAGCTGATGCATAGTTCACGCACCCTAGTCTCTGTAAGTTGCCTTGGATAAAGGCGTCTGCTAAATAAACAAATAATAACATTTAAATAAGCAACTAGTCTTTAATAAAGTTATAATATATATTTTTAAGATGGATACACTATTACAATCACTATTCAGAATTGTATTAACATCAATACATAGTCACTTTTTCTCGTTCTTCATTCCACCTTTAAATGAGAAAGTAAGGGCGTGGAAGATTTAAAAGCCCATTTAATTGTTTCACAACCAAACCGCGTAAATAAATCTGATTGTACTATTATTATTACAGTATTGTTATTACGGTATACCTTTTATTTATAGTATAGTGGTTATAGTAGTAACGCCCTTAGTGCTTTTAATCTATTATAATTGAAATGTATTTCAATGTGTTTACGTTTGTGAAATAAAAGGTATACTGTATTAACAATACTACAATAATAATAGTAATAAAATCGGTTTAATTTATGGTGTTTTTCTGTGTAAGAACTAAATGGGCTTTTAAATCCCCAAGTCCTTACTTTCACGTTTAAAAGCTGAATAAAGGACGAGAAAATGAGGGTGCAACATTTTAATAAGTGACTAATCTCTATTAATATTAATGCAATTACAAATAGTAATTGTAATGTTTGTCCAGCTTAATTTTCTATTATAACTTTTTATAACATTATAAAAGATTTATTTGATTAAATTTTGCACCCTTGTTTGTCTGTTTTCTGCGTTCTGCACGCAGCAAACCCAGTAAATTAAACTACAAGCTAAGACCCCCACCCCCATTTATAAACTGCAGGTGTTTCTAAATCTAGTTGTTGTTTTTTTTGATTTGATTTTATTTGTGAACAAAATGTATTTGATATTAAAACACTTTCAAATGAAGGAGGGTTGGGCAATAGAGTCACTGAGCTATGATAGGTCTGAAGCTCTGTGGATGGGGATTGGTCAGATTTGACAGGGTTGATCAGATTAAACATGATCCCTGCCTGGGTAGTTGATTGAGTCAATCATCCTGGAGGTTCACCGAGTCTGCCATTTACCACAGAGCTTTTACAATCGCCATGAAGTCAGAAAAAAGTATTTTCCGGTCAGGTATTGGTGCCCCACAGTTTGATAACCTGTGCTCTACAGTATCAAAGTATCATATCTCAGAAACCACTTGAGGTAGTGACTTCATATTTACAGGATTATATGCTAGACACACTTACACAGCTGTGATTCTCTCAATAAAGTTCTGTTACCAGTGTCAGTGTTGTACAGTAAAAAAATCAATCGGATATGCCATCGCCTTAACATTATGTCCCTGGGTATGCTTTGTTTTTATTCACAAAACTCCCATTTCTAGTTAGGATGTGTATTTTCAAACATGAGCACTCCCTGTGAGCTGCCCATTTGATTCTCATTTTATACCAATTTTCATATCATAAATAGCAGAGAAACTCCTGATTGTTCTGGTTATTATACTGCCTGATGTGCTTATGCTGAGTACTCAGTGTTCTGGTTTGGCAGTTTTAAGATGAGACTGCTTTAAAAAAAAAAAAAAAAAAAGTCTTAAGCAGTTTTTTCCAGTAGGAAAGCCAACTTCACAAATAAACAATTAATACAATACATTTAGGAAAACTTAAGTAAGGTCTGTACCTGATGTAAATACTGTAATTAGTGTCAGACCAGGTAGGATTATAGACCACCCATCCTCCTATCCTATCCTTGTGTCCATCCGGACATCTGCTTGTTAAAATGAAAGGTTACATTGGGCACTGTACAGTAATAAGTCATTGTCACAGAGAACGTTTGCTAGAAATAATTTCCAGAGTCAGACTGCACAGATCATTTGAAGAAGAATGGTTTGGGGAGCTGCGGCTAGCGGACTGCAGCTTACCGAACATGCATAGTTAGTTTAATTGCTGGTAAACATCTATAGTTAACAGTTCACACACTTTTTTGCACAGAAGCAACTCTTTCTTCAGAGCCAACATTTCAGAGACAAAAACTTGACTTCACCAAAATAAAGTACAAATCCTCATCTTTTAACAAATTCTTGTTTTGGATTTGTGTGCAAGCACACAGCACACACACACACACACACACACACACACACACACACACACACACACACACACACACACACACACACACTGTGAGCTGTTTCTGTTATTAAAAGAATCAAAACATGACTATACAGTTCACTGAATCAGGAGCCCTACATTGTGCAATAAGTCTTTCTCTTTTATTTAAATTACTTAATTCTTGCCTGTTGACTGTTTGTGTGGCCCAAAGTTAAACTAGTTAAGTTAAGTTAAGTTAAGTTAAACTAACTATCACATGTTTGTGGCCCAAGCAGCTATAGATTTATGTAAGCTTGTATGTTGTAGTATGCCCATTGACCTGGTAAGAAAAAAAAAAGTTATGAAATGCAGTGCACACCTTAGATAAAAGACTAATTTTGCTAACATAATTGATTCCTTTTAGCAAAATGTAATTAAAACATATATTTAATTTCCTTTCTTTTACATGGATTTGCAATCAATAAACAAGGCCCCGTGTCCCATTAAGTGCTGTAAAGGAGGAGACATCACTCCTTCTTTTCCCCTCGAGCAGTGCTCTCTACAGTACTCATCCTGCAGCCTAATGAACAATAGTGAGGATTCATAGACTTAAACACCACAGCATGTTATCTAACAAGGGTTTGAAACGGGTTTACCCCTCTGTAGAAATTAGATATCTTGGAAACCTTGTGGAACGAGGTTGATGTGAATAATACTTTTCTGAGTAAACTTAGCAGGGAAGGGATTTATGACACATGAGTTCCATTCCAGATCATTTTGAATTCAACAGGGACCTCAGAAATGTAGTATGGGAAAATAGAAACAGAGTTAAAATGATAAACATATGGAATTTGTGTACAGTATTTGTGGTTCTAACTGAGTTAAGTCCAAGAAGGTGAATGAACATCTCGCATCATAATTTTTTTATTTCAGTTTCAATGATGAGCTTTGCCTTGTAGACTGTCTGCTCAGAGCTGGGTAAAGACCAGCAAAACTCAGATAATTAAACCACACCATAAAAATGAAGGCAGTTGTTATGAAAAACCCTCCAGAAGAAATGGGGGTTCCTATTGATTGATGTTAGTATGATACAATGCTAACACAAAATCCTGTACTGCATATCTGACCTGGGATGCAAGGTTTCCTGGGTAAACGGTGGGTGATTTTCTGAATGGGACACCTCGGATACATTATATTTTTGAAATCCCTCAAATTGTCTTACAAGCCATTGTTTTCAGATCAGCGCACCACATTCTCTCACCTTGTAGTAGACTGCATGTTTCTCATCCTCTCTGCTTATTTATCTAACAGCCATATTCAGAAACACATACGTGTTAGCTTGTACTGAAGCCTGCTTTCTCACTATGCGCACAACCATTGCAACATTATGCTGATGATTAAACATTATATCATGCAGTATTTTCTACGAAATATATTTTGTAACACTGGACCAGAAGACCATATGTTTAACAGGGGCACATTTTTCTTCTTTCTCCCAGCTGATTAGGGGAAGCATTGGGGACGCGACACGTTAAACAATCTGGAAACCATTGATCTAATGTATTCATTTGATTCGGTCCCAGATAATAATTTCAGTTCTACAGCAAAAAAGTAATGATCTATTAAGGACAATAACAAAGAACACTACATCACAATAATATGTGTAACTGTGTGCAGATTTCATTTCGCGATGCATACCTTCTTTAGATTTATTTTGTGAAAATGCGCTTTAATCCAATTCCATATAACACAATAACAAAACAAAACAACAATATTCCCTGCCCATTCACTTTTTGGTTTCTAAACCTGCGTGTTTGTTAAAGGAGATGTATTGCATTGTCAACTAGCTGAAGTCCAGTGTCTTTGTGTGTCTCTTGCCTAGTCAGCACAAGTCTGTGTTTTAACAGCATGATGAAGAATAATGATTTTTCTTTATCTTGATGCAAGTGAACATCTGCTCTTAGGATTTATTTAATAACAGGCAGTTTGCTAATGGATAAGTAAACTTGGAGGCGCTGCCATGACTGGGACAGTATCTGTAAGTATTTACTTAAAACCTCAAAAACAGCACTCTTGCTAATTCAGCTTTAATCAGAGCACTGTAATCGAGTGCCCAAATAAAACTCATTACAAAGTACTTTGATGAATTATTGAGTAATTAAAGCATTTCTTACATTTGTAGAATACTTGGTTGGGGTATTTTAGCAGAAATCTAAGAAACAAATAGTTTATTATATTTTTACTTAAAAAAAAAAGAGGGACAAAATCCAAATTGGTAAGGTTCGCTTTAGAATCCTTTACAATAGTATTTGTAATGATTTTGCACTTAACTTCCTTGTTTGCAATATGGTTGACGGAATTGATTGCCAACTAGGGAGATATTTAGATATTTAGTCCAATCATATGTAGGTCAGGGCGAAGATTTTATTAAATAACCTTTTGATCAGATTGATCAGATTGTGTCTGTCGTTTGAATCTGGTTGAGATGTTGACTTTATCAGTAAATTCGAGAAAAGAAACCATCATCAGTGACAGGACTGTATGGCTTTTCTTAAGTTTCCAGGGCAATTGCATATAGGTTTTAGATTATTGTAGTCTAATACCGTGCAAAAGCATAACATACATATCTGTTAAATATTGTATTCATATCAAGGTGTGAGCTGTACTGTACATTTCCAAAGGGAAACATTTTCCCAAAAGATTAGGAATTAGACAATTAGGTCTTTTCACTGCTTTGAGTTCACTAGGGAATAATATAATATTAATACTTCCAGGAAGTTTATTGTAGTTATGTGTGACTGCACATTAAGGGGCTGATGTAAGGATAGGTGCAGTGCAAACAACTGCGGCTGCAAAATCCAAATGGCCTAGTGGCCAGGCAATTATTTTGCTCTGCGGCCTATGTAAGCTTAACCGTTTCAGGACCAATCATGTTTCAGTTTGAAGCTCCCCAGGACCAGGTGTTTTTGGCTGTACAGTTGGTGAAAAAGATGGCATTACCATGTTTTTCCGAGTTATCCGAGTTATCACTTGAGTTGGGCAGGAAATACTACCGATACTACCGATACCCAGAAATACTTGCGTGTTAAAGGTCAAGACGTGAATTAGTTGCAGACGGTATTATACAGTCAGCACTCACATATCTGACCCTATAAAATGTTGACTTCAGTGAAGGTTAAACGCGTGTGACGCATTTCTGATTATTTCATTGTGGCCCGTTCCAACCCTTGTCTGTTTTTCAGGGAACACAAAAAAAGATACAATATCAAAAATACATAGCTGAAAGGACTGTGTTTTAATTCAGAACGATATGATTCTAAAAATATCATTTGCCAAAGAGACGACATGTGGACTATAATACAGTACATACTTTTAAACCTAGTACATATTGCAGCAGTACAGTACAACGTCAGCATATCTGACCCCTATGGACTGGGGTATAGGGGTATAGGCGGATATGTGAAAAGTCGGATTTGCGAACATTTATAGAAAAGCATTTACACATCCATAAATAGGTTAGTGAACAAAAACAGCACGCAAACTGCTTTAAACATGGGGAAATTCTTTGCTTTAAAAGTAAGCAAACGTAAACAAGATTAATTAGGCTACAAATACACAGTGTTGCTATGCAGTTTGCTATAAGCCATCTCCACGCAAAGCTTTAAAAAAAAAAATACAAAACAAAGAGTAAATGTACAGTAACCTGCAACTGATGGCTTCTTTCTTAACTCTAGAAATCCCTGCCTCCCTGGTTCTGCTTTCTTAATATCTCTGTCACTGTACTTTTAAACAAACGGCCGGTAAATATTACGTTTATGAAGCTTGCGTTGTTTAATTCAAATGCATTTAAAAGCTACAACAACACACTGCCAATATCTGCAAGCGTGTGCTCCATCATATAAACACATTGCACAAAAAAAGCTTTCTCGACTGTTTTTTTTTAAGTAAAATATAATAACGCACCAAAAGGCTGTTTGCTACAGCCCTTTCCCCTTTCTTTCTGCTTCCATCGCGGAAGCTGCATTTGCTGCCAATGCCATTACTCTCGTAGCCTACTTTTAATATTTATTTATTTATTTATTTATTTATTTATTTATTTAGTGAGGTGGTTAATTGATCAGGACGGTTATGTGACGGTCGGATATGCGACGTTCTACTTTATGTAAAATTCCCGTTAACGACCCAACAGTAAAATGAAATCAAAATGTTACCCCATGCACAGAACTGCATATAACATAAAAGGTAATGCAATTTAGCAAAAGATTAAAAAAAAAGAATGTCCAGAATTAAATTGCAGAATATAGTGCTCGATAAAATCCTAATGTCACAGTTCACTTGCAAATGAAAATGCACAAAACAACTAAAGATCACAGATTTTTTAAAAAAATACATCACAGTATCATAAAACCAGCTCGCTCAAGAAATTTAAACTTTGGGGAGGCGGGAGGCAGGGGGTATTTTTCAGAAGCTTTTCAGAGGTTGAAAAAGGACATAAGTCAATAAATCTGGCAAATGTTGTCAAAGCAGAAATAACCATATAGAATTATACACACATAATTGGATATTAAACATGTAAGAAATTTGTAAATATGAAATTGTAGATGATCCCTTAAACATGACCAAAAGAAATGGTGAAGTTCACCTCTTCTGGAATGTAAATGTTATTACAAGCATTCATCAGAGCTCAATCAATGTGCAGTTTGTTAGTAAAAGGGTGAGCAATCATTCAGTAAATAAAGTAAACTTTTAAGCATGTATTTTTTTCTCATGCTGGAGTATCTTAAACTTGAGCAAATCTGTTGTAAAACACTTGCTTCTGTTCATAGTTATTGGCAAATAGAACCCGGTCTATAATAACTGCACAGGTTATAGCAAGACAGTGTTGTAAGAACATAAGACATTTATATATATATATATATATATAAAAAATAAAAACTACACTTTCTAGCATGCCATGAAGCTTTACAATACTAGTGGTAAACTGCTGTTCCTTGTTAATAACCTTCAAAAATTGTTTATAAAATGCACTTTTTCAGTGGTTGAACTGTTTGCTATTATTGACTATGAAAACTTCATTCAGATAAAATAATCATTCTGGCAGATTAGATATAAAACTAATTTCGTAAGGGAGAAATAATACATAGGTATGAAAATGCGAAACAGTGTCATGAATGTGTTACCATCTTTGAAGCTTTGTGTTACTCATTCATTTTGCAGTGGTACTGAAAATTCCCATACTTTTTAGTAAATACTATTACAAAGCACTGCATTAGAAGGCTCCAAAGTAGTGCAGTATGTTGCATTATATTGACTAATACTGCAAGATATTTTTGTATACTAATAAAAGCAATACAGTTGTGAAACAAATTAGGTGTTTGTAGTCACGCATTGTCGTAATATTGTAACCAGCCCCCTATGTATAGGTCACTCCCTGTGTGTAACATGCCTGGTTGAGGTGCCATGGGCTAGATCTATTTTTATAAACTACACATGTTTTATAATGTGCACATTGTGTATGCTATGCTATAAATAAATAAATACATTTGTAAACTATATAGAATACTAAAACCTGAGTATATACAGAAAACAATTAAAATTGTACACAATACTGTATTTTATAAATGAAAAGATGTAGATAATAGCAAAGATGTGGAAATGAAAAAAGCTAATTTTAGCACATCGTCCTTCAGAAGTAAATCTGCCCTCTACATTGCATGGTCGTGGTACAACCTGCAGCCAGATTGATCATGATACACCAGCTGCAGAAAACCAGCCTCCAAAATGCTGGTGACTGCCCTGAAACTGACAGATTGGACCCCATGAATGTGATTTATGACCTCTGTCTGAAACATCAGTTCCATGCTGATTTTCAACTAGTCCTAGCCAGATTAAAAGATTAAAAAATAAAACACTGCTACACTGTTGAATTCTCTTGCTTGTTTAGTATCATCGTGTAGACTAAGCCTTGGAAACACCAGCAGAACAGATGGAAGAGGGATATGGCCTTGGGCTGGAATGGATAGAGGCATTGGGGAAGAATACAATGTGGTGCTGTTAGTTTATTTGGCTTGGAGATGGTTGGACTGAAGCCAATAAGCAGCAGGAGATGAATATGCAAGATTTGATGGTAAAATCAAACCAGGTACTACAAGAAGAGCTACAATGAAAGGGGTTTGTCTGTACATGGAGAAAAACAATCTTAGGCACTCCTTGATATGTGGAAGCTGATAATGTAAAGTTCTTAAAGAAATTAGCCAGTTGCACAATACCATTCAGAAAACAAATGTTTTTATCGTGCAGTGCAGAATACCGTGCAGCTCTTGGCTGCTTGCCCACCATAACTTGTGAACAAGTGCTTCAGAATCTGTGATCTAAAGTTGAAGTGGTCATTTAGAAATATAGAAGCATTTGTCTGTGATATAATGCTGGTTAAGCTCTACAAAGCACCTGATGACAGCTCAATCTATCTGTTTAACACAGTATTACCAGCATATCACAAAAACTGCTCTGCTGGAAGACCAGTTAAAAGGTTTCTTCATTCTAAAGGTAAAGAGCAATCTAATTCCTCCCTTGCTATGCAATGGCGTATTGAACAGAATCTTTCACACAGTATCAGACTGCAGCAGTGTGCTTAGCTAAACAACATTTAGGAAAAACACTGAATACCAGTGTGTGTTTTGTTTCATTTAGCTTGAGCCTTCTGTACCAAGGTTATATTATGTAAACCAACTTATGGTTCAGTGTTTGAGGACAATACATTAAATATACAAGTAAAATATGAAGCGATTAACAGAAAAGGGTGTAATTCGGTAACATAAAAAAAAACAGGCCCCACTTGTCATTCTTAATCCACTGTGGGTCAGAACCTGAAAGGGACGTCAAACATGGAAAATCTGAAATATCAAAATACTAACATGTGTCTTGAATAGAATAAAGGGCAAGAAAGAACTAGTGAATACAGGAGGAATGCAATCGCATGTACAGGAGCATTATCGTCACAGCCAGGAGACCCAGGAAAGGCTGAAGTCTGTTAGTATTTCTGTTAGTAGAATAAACCTTTGTGACTGAACATGACAACCAAAACATCGCTCAGGGACAAAAATGACAAGATTGTTGGCAGCAGACATCAGCAGAGGATGACAATCCAGACATCAAATATTGTGAGCAAAGAAGCAAGCTTCCTATGATGTTTGACCTGATAATGAGAACTAATTACCATATTTCCTGAATTCAGATGATTGATGTACTTCCCAAATCTAATTTCGGCTTGACACATACACAGCAGAACAATAAATACATGTGACCTACATTGATGTATTGAAGTGAAATATTGCCAAGAGCTAACATACACATAGTAATGGTGTTATAAAAAGCAGAGAACCGAGATGGAG